>JAVJAQ010001994.1:0-13193 GCA_032362365.1 Zygogramma bicolorata
TAAGGAAATGCAACTGAAGACATACAATGTACCTACCTCATTGTTCTATCACAAACAGTTAGGATAGAGCAGTTTTGTGTTATATCCATAGTAAAATTATTTTACATTCACCACTGTCCTGTTGTTGTCATTTGGATTTTTACAAAGTTAGCTAGTACATTATTCACGTTGATTTCTATAATTGGTGCTGCCTTTTCTTGGAAGTACTAACAACAAATCTATAATCATGTAATTATATTGAAATACTAGTATTTCAATTCGCCTCAACTCTCACTTTTATGTTTTGTTCCAGAGGAAATAGTATATCACATTACTAGTGCGAAAAGTGACATTTTCCATTTTTTCATGGTGCGTGAGCCGAGTGCGACAATCCCACGAGTGTAAAGAATCACTTTCGCACAGTTAACGTACACTATTTTTCCTACGATCACCTATTTTATAAATCAATATGTGAATATCAGATCGTGTTTATTGAGTTGCCTGACTTACTTTACGTTTGATTTGTGACAGTCTATGTTTTAATATTGTTTCTATAAACAGTGCGCATTAATTTACAATTACTTTTATAACGAAATGAAGAAATAAAGATCATTATCGTTTATTTGAAAAATGGTAATGGTAGGTACTTATTATATAGAACCGAGGGACAAATTGATTCATCTGGAAATATTACAATTATTGGGAATACAAGAAACACCATAATTTTTTTCAATATGAATCGACTTACGAGATATAAGTATATCTCTGAATATTTTCCCCATATATAAAATGTCCCATAAGAGCAATACAATTATCGAAAACTTACAGTGGTAATTGCATTGTATCGAAAACTTACAGCGGTAATTGCTTTGTATCGAAAACTTACAGCGGTAATTGCATTGTATCAAGTCACCATAACAACACATTTGAAACCGTATCGCTAGGCGTCAGTAAACAACACAAATAAATGTCAGATAGACTCCAAAATAGAAAAACATTCCGCGTTTAGGTGAGTACTCCATAAAATCTATAGAGGAAAGTATAAATGAACAAAAAATAACATTTCCTTGAGAATTTCTTCATTCGTGAAATATTTCAATGAATAATATTCGTGCATAAAAATGACCAGATAATTTTGCATTCGAACGTGATATCTTATACAAATTGCATTCGGTTATTTTCATATTTTAGCGAAAGTGCCCGAGTCGGAAGGAATATGAAAATAAACTTGCAGTTTTTAGATATTACGCTGCCTTGCAGAATTATCGGTTATTTTTATGCACTCGTGCAATTATAACCGATAACGTTAATTCACATCTGAATCAGCTCAGTTAGTAGAGTATCCGTTGAGATAACCGCAAGGTTTTTTCTTCGATTTTCGGAGTGAACACAATTTTTTTCTATATTTTTTTAAAATAATTTGTTTTTAGACCAGATTCCATGTGAATAATATGAATGAGGAAGGGCAATTAATAATAACATCTGTCAATCTTACAAGATTCACGGGTTTGACGGCTTATTGACAGCCGTACGGAAAGTACTTTCCGCACAGTGCGTGAAGTAACTTTCCGCACGAATGAGGATGAAGGTCAGTTACCATAGGGCTAGAGAGTGCGATATTTGTTACTTTCCTATGTCGTATCAGCATCTCAGCATTTCTGGAATAACTCTATCCCTGTGAAGTGCTTGTTCAGCAAACCTAGGTTCGTAATTCCTCCATCCCTGAGACGAAGAAACAGGAGGGATACTGGTTTGTTTTAGGAGTTCTCTGCTGAGGTAGTTTCCTCTTTTTTTGCGTTTTGGTTGTTTTTTTTCTGGTGTAAATTCCAGACCATGAATGCTGAAAGTTTGACCACGAGAGTAATGGGGATGCTTGTAGGACTCCTGGCTGCAGTGTGGAATGGTTGCGAGTCTCGGATTTAGAGGAGGCACGCATCGTTTTAAAGTTCGTGAATATCGATTGTTTGTAAATGAATTGGTTTGAGCTCCAAATCTTCCGGTTTAGTTGTATCCATTTCTATTTCAGAAATGCACAGTGGATGTCCTCCCATAATTTTTTTTTCTGTTCCACAGCTTGTAGTTTCCAATAGTGTCACCACATTTAAAAGTCACTTCTGAACTGGGTTTTTCGTTAAGTATAAATTTATCGTTATCTCAAAATTACTGTACTTTCAATTGTTTTTCGGTTGGAATTGCTATGATGTGATGGCTGGATATGGCTTCTATTATTGGGTTTTCTTCGAAGAAATATATATAATATATTCAACTTTGGAAAAAAATTAAAGGCGGAGTTCAATTTGAATAGTGACGAATCACCATGGAAATTGCTCTGATGAGGGCTGCTGTACAAACATTGGCTTATATTTCCAGATGATATTATTTTATAAAATCCTTATACAGTAGGTATACAAGTCTTATAAAATGGTATTTATGATATTTTATAAAATTGCTCATGAAATATTATATAATTTTGAAAGAAATTGTCGTATAATGTGGTAGCACATATTGTAAAAGTCGCTATGAAATTATTTGGTCACTTTCACAAAAGTTGTTGTACAACTCTGGTGAAAGCATTCTGAGAATGATCAAGCATGTGCATGACTCAAGAATACTCGATGCAAGTGAGAGAATCGGCAAAATGTAAAAACAGCACGAATGGTGACAGGACACCTATCAGTCCGCTTTTTAATCAATTGTTGAGAGATTAATCTGAATAATCAATAACAACGGATCATGGACCAATGAACTTCACAGGTAGTGACTGAACGAATTTATCGTCGAGAAATTAATTACAATAATTAGCAGTAAGAAACAAAGTCCATATCGAACCGAAAAACTGAGGTATATAAACAGCTAACCCTAGTATTTAGATTTAATATCCATTATCTTCGTGTTAGCGAAACGCGCGTCGAGTGCGAAAATATCAGTTTGGTTTTAGGGTATTTGATCTCTAGGAAAAGTTTCGAAATTATCGCCACAAAAGGCTCAATAGAAACACACAATCCTTCAAACAACACTATTCGACTGTTATACAATAATCTAGTCCTTTTAGAATTCGATTTGACTAGTTGGATGGTGTTTCTCGATTGTTGAGAATTTGCTGAATTTTCAAGAAAATCACAAGAATTGTTGTTGTTAATGTTTGCTACATTCTGTATTATTCCCTTCATCCTAGTAGGTGATGTAATGTCAATGTAACTTTGTGACAACTGTATCATAAAAGTCAGAAACTAAGATGCCTGGAAACCCTGGTGTGTTTACTTATACCTGTAGAAGTTTGGGATAAAAGTGGCGAAATCTGGATTGCTTGATTTTTGGTGGATAATTGAGCTTTTGAAGGTTTCCGTACAATATGTACAGATGTCGCCAACACGCTCTTGTCAGTCTTGTCTGAAGCTAAATTTGCACTAAGTGAAAATAATGTGCAGTCGGATTTTCCACTTTTATTTGATTGGCTAGCGAGAAGAGATCGCAACCTAATGGATAATGAGTGGACAATGAGATACCACTAACAACGTTTCGATATTTAAAAGCAATGAAATCAACAAATAAACACGATAAAAACATCGCAAACATCAAAATTTCAAACTGACATGACAATATGACAATTAACTTGACACTTGTCATCAAATTTGAAAAATGGGAACATAACGCCCTCTACCGAAAAAATAGGGAAAACCTTCAAAAGCGTCGATTGTTTTTTTCGCCACAAAAATCTAAACAAAATCTAATCAGTTGAGTCACCAGGACTTCTGGGCATCTTATCAGAAACCGACAAAATATTGTACATATTCGATTTAATCGGGTGAAATAAAGAAAAAGAATTCACAGTTGTAATAATCAATTTCAGCGCTAGGATCTTAGTATTGGTTGAATGTAAAATAGTAATTTTCTAGTCCTATATCATTACTGTCCGGGATGTTGGTATCGTTCATGGGGACGGTATTATCTAAGAGTTCAAACGGTTCTTCGTCTATCTAATAAATTTCTTGACAAGTAAAATTTCTTGAACCAGATGGCCCTGAGTGATTATTAAAGTTGTTTGCTCTTCTTTGAAATGTGTTTCGGGATGAAGTAGACATCAAGTGATTGTTGGTGCCTCCTCAGTAGACTTGATAACGGTGGTGAGTGGTCCAAAAACTTGTCCATGAGTTGGAAAATTTCTGATAACAGTGATAAGTTTGTTTCGGAAATTGTGGTAGATTGGTTTATTTCGAATTTTGTGGGGTCATTGGAGTTCTGAAAACTATTTTGTGTACATTGAAAATTCTCTACCGCAATAAAATAGGTCAGAGCAGTTTCTAAAAATTCCGCATTATTTAGTCCAATCAAGCTTTGTACTTGCCCTGATATTCCTTTAATGAGTTCGCATAGAAACTCGATCATATTGCCTCAGATAGATTAATTTGGTATTGGCATCTAGTTCGGTATCTATCAAGTCGTCTACATTTAACTGATTTTCACTCATCAAAAACGGTTAATACGGAAAATTGATTCACTATTCCAATCAAAATTGATGATTCCGAATTTCCTGAAGAGGAAAAAAAATTCGGATGTCAAAAGGATAACTTGTTTTTACCAAAGTGTTTCTTTCTTCTGGTGATTCTCCTTGGCTATCTGATTTCGTTTTTCGTTTATAGGATCCTCTGAAGGCTCACCAGGTGAATTCGATCCTTTTTTTGGTGCAGGAACACGAAAAGTCTCTGAACGTTTCGATAAGTCTCAAGAGTGAATACTCACGTTTTTCTTGTCCGAAACTGGTTACGATGCCGTGTATTTCCTACGGAACCGCACTTATTCTACCGACTGCGCACATTACGTTTTCGATATACGAAAAGTGTTTTTCAAAAAGCCTTATTTTGGAAAGTCATG
Source organism: Zygogramma bicolorata (assembly GCA_032362365.1). NCBI lineage: Eukaryota > Metazoa > Arthropoda > Insecta > Coleoptera > Chrysomelidae > Zygogramma > Zygogramma bicolorata. The sequence goes on from JAVJAQ010001994.1 coordinate 4,852, forward strand.
GAAGATCACAATGTTACTCCCTCCGAGGATATCAAAATTGCATCATGACCACTCCATTCTTTAAAAAATCTACTTTCAGAAAATTGCAAAGACCTGTTGGAAGAGGAAGAGTCAATATCAATGTATACCTAATAAATATGTAATTGCATGCCAATCAGCGGGAGCACAAATTCTATAAACGGCATCGTGTGTGTATCGTTCTCTATCATCATATATTCCAAATTTTTCAGATATTCTTGGAAATATATAACAGATCATTGTTAGCCAAAGGAGATTGGAACATCCATAGATGAAAATGAAATGTTAGCTTTGTTACTTCATTGCCCATCTGTACAATTATATAAACGAGAGGTATCGTGTGTGTACCATTCTCTAACATCACGTTTTCCAGAGTTTTCAAATATTCTTCAGAGTGCTATACTTTCATGATGTAGGGGCTGCCTGAATTTATTATCAACGCACAAATGAACATTGACTACATTTATCTCGACATAATCTCTATCCGCTCCAACTTCGATATCATGTAGTCGAGTTGATCCAGAGTTTTAAGTTACAATATTCAAGTGAATCTTATGATTATATGCTTCACTTTGACAACTATTGATTTCCAAGGTTGGGACTTTGACGTTGTTTGAAAATCCCAAACTGTAAAATTTGGTGAGCGACCATCACAGTTTTTAGTGTCTTTTCATTTTTTGTGAGAATGTTAACCATGAGTTGTGCTTGATGAACATTTTTCGTTCCGTTAAACAGCTGACGAAGGTCAACCATCAGAAGTCAAAACTTGTGCGAGCAATGGATTAACGAGGCCTCACCTTTTAATGTGCGATTACCCTGCACGGTCGCTTGTCGGGGATTTGAGCTTCGGTCTTCCACTCGAAAGGTGAACGTGCTAACTATTCACTACTGAGACAACATAATACCAGAAGTTAGCAATCAATTCAGAAAGAAAAGTGTAATTTTTTTGTCACTAGGGTAGATCAGTTATATTTTGAAGATTATTTCAATGCTCGATATATGAACTTCAATTGTCAACTTTTCTTTAAAGTTCCTCACCTTCCTTTCAATATTTCAGTTGAACTGACACACAGAAGTCTGTACCTATTTCATTCTTCAGACATGGTATTTGGATAGGATCGCCTTATGGACTCATCATTGGGGGACGATGGAGACGAAATGGTGATGGCAGCACCGTCGAATGGATGCACACGTTCAATAAGGTTGAGAATTAGTTGTTTTCGTTACACCTCACACCCTACTGACAGACTTATGTACCAGGACCCGAATCGATTATTTCTTCATTCTACTGTTTTCCACTCGAAATATAAGTTTCCGTGAGTGGATCGGATCAAATAATTTGAAAGTTTGTTGTGAGAGCTTATCATTACTGTTCAAAATTAAACCGTAGTGGCCGTAATAAATATATTTTTGATTATAAGTTCATACAGTCACCATAAATACAAAATAATCAATTATAACTAGTTTATGTTCCATTCAAAGCGTTTATAATCAATCCAAAAATACTTTTCTATCATATACCATCATAATCACTAGAGCGAAAGATCCACGTGAAACGGTAACGTCACTTTCTTCTTCATCATTTGGCGCAGAGAAATTTTGGAACGAAGTTCCACGTTAGCGTGTTCTTAGACACGGCCATGAATCAAACATCTTTGAATGTTTTGCAGGTACTCCTTTCAGTAGGAGTCGTAATTTATATTCCTCAAATTTGAGTTATACGAGAAGTTGCTGACTAATAGAATGTATTCCATCCGAGAGGAACTGTTTTTGAATAACGGAGGGACTTTTCGGTGTATATTAAAGATCTGCAATTATACACTCGTATAGATTCAATATCAGTTCTTATCGTTTCAGATTGTGGTAGCCAAGTTCATCTCAAATTCTAAACTAGTTTTTCGAGTTGCATTAGGGATATTCATACTTTTATGTATTTTTTTTTGTATAATAGTTGTATTATACTTCCATATCATATCTCTATCAAATGAATTGATGAATATTTGACAAGGCTATTATCACTGACCGACATATTTTTAGTAGCTTCAGCGTCCACAATCGAGGTGAGTATTTAATTTAATTAGGGCCTGTTTTCTAATTCAATAATAGATAAGTTATGTGTCAGATAGATTTAAGAAATGAGAGGGTGCGCAGGAGTGATGATTGACAGTGATGAAGATGAAAACAGTTGGATATTTTTTTCTGATAGATATCATGCATTGAAAAAACCATCTTTCGGATAAAAAGGCTTGATTCCTTTTACCCGATTTAGGTATACTACAGCCGTATATATACCTAACTTGAAATGAATAATTCTGCATGAATCTACATCGAAATTTCATTTGAATACGGGCTCGCCTCGACTCCACCACTACCATAATAAAATGTATGATAGTGGAAGAATCCGTGCCAATTGAAAATATCTCTGTAGGGCTTATATTCCCATGAAACCAAAGAATATTTACGTATTCACGAACAAGAAGCGCATTTCACAAATTCGACAAATACACCCTGAATGCGCATGTCTATCAGCAATGTCGGCATTCGGCAGTCGGTCAGTAATAGAAAAAACAAGTATTGGTGTTTCGTGTCAAGTAGTTTACTGGCTTACTGTTTTTTGCTGGTAGTCTTGCGCAGTCGAAAGAAAAATAGTGTAGAGGTCATGAAATTCTGTGGTGGTGGGGACCACAGGATTAGCGGCTGTGTAGCGGCAAGTGTCGCTTCTTGTTCGTTAGACGTAAATCTTCTTTGATACAACGGTTAATACGTTAGCGTTGACCTACTAGGTAGTCTAAACACGATGCTTCAGAGGAGACATTGTCATGCTTTGTTAAGTAAACGGAAACATGTATCGAAATTATAGTGTAGATGGTGTAAAAAATAAGCTTCAAATCCTTGTCACACAGACATTAACTAATTATACTTCATCTCCATAAACAATGCTATCACCATTGTTTTTAGACTATATAGTGGGATAAACTAACGGACATATCAGTGGAGGACGATGGAGGTGAAATTTAATGTGGATGACAGCACCGCCGATGGAGGCAGACCTTTAATGTGGTTAGGAATCGCTTATTTTGTTCAGAAGTAACTTTCTAACTTTATTCACATGGTTACTTGGTATATATTCAGTCGTTTCCGTTGATGGATCGAAGGATTTGATAGTTGGCGATTGACAAGGCTGTGTATGGTGTTTGATATCATTAAGGCTCATAATTCACAGCCAGTGAATTCCACTATTCATCAGAAGAAGTGAAAAGCAAACTACTATTTGACACACATATTTGAGTGTGGCCAATTTGCAAGTCTACAAGTCACTACAGTGTTCCCAGAGTAATTTTGGGATTCAACAGAGGTGAAATTCGACCAAATAGATGCATTTCGACAAAAAATTAATTTTCTTATAGAGAATACAACTTGTAGCGCCAGGAGACAAAGGATGGATGGCCCACGCAAGACGATGAATGTTTGTCCGAAGTCACAGAAGGAACCGATTCAATTCCAATGTTCGAGAAATATACCAACTGCAATTATTCACACACAGGCAGAACTATCACAAAGGTTCGAGAAACGTCGATGTCCCTTCGACAACGGAATATTCCAGAAGTATGGACCTGTATATAGCGGCAATCGAAGTAGTACTGAGTTGAATAAATACCGACATCGCGATCAAGCAAATGATAGTTTGATAGTAATTCAAGTGGTTTGTTGAGTTGTTATTAGCTGTTCTGGTGATTTGTTGAATCTGCTGGAATGAAGTTGTTTGTTTTTCCATACCAATTGTCACTTATTTTCGAACCCAAATTGAGAACGTAACAGTATAATATTTTCTTAGGTCGGATTGGGGTTCTAGTCGATGTTATCCAGAGAAGGTTTATACTGCCATATCATATATGTTTTGATTGAATCAAATGAATATTTTTTAAAAGTCATTCCTTACTAACCGACATATTTTCATAACCATCACCATCTACAGTTGGAGTTAGTATTTATCTTGTTAGTATTTTAGGTATATTTATTATTTAGCTTGTTTTCTTCCACGTAATATATTTTATTCGGGCCTGCCTCAAAATTTGGAGTGGGAGTTTACCGTACCGGTCGAAAAGATTCCTGTAGAGCTCGATTTGCTTTCAATGGCATTGTTTGAAGGTAAGACATTCTGCCAGTATCGGTGTGAAAATAATTTGAATTGTTTTTGTTACACTATCATGTCAATAATTCGGAACGTGGGACTTTTTGTGGAGGGAATGAGGTTTGAGGAATTATTTTTTTACTTTCTCCTTCTCCGAAACGAAAAATATAATTCACAACTTTCAAGAAAGGAGTGAAATCCCAAAAATTGTCTCAGTTGAAATGATTCATTGTCATGGTGAGTTAGATTTTTTATACAAATATCTTTCTATTTCCCTTTTTGTATATTTTTCCTATGTATCTATGTTATCTATTTGATTCGTGGCTTTATTCTGTGAATGAATCGAACTTCTCCGAATGATATACACGTACCTCTTGTAATTTATTTTGATTTTTTAACTTTCATGGGAGTCAAAAAATAATTCTTCAATATTTCTATTCACATGAAAATGTACGACAAAGTTTTTCTCTCTGAGAGTAAAATAGGTGCAGATTTCGGTACAATGGATGCATGACAATGAAATTCTATACAATTATTGACAGTTTAGGCATTGATATAATTTCCAAAATATGAATGATCTGCGATATTGATAAGAATGGCCACTCCTATTCCTGAATTTTTTACATATATTGCTATTGTGTGTGAATAATCAAAGAAATGGAAAATGGAAGAGGAAGACCTCACTCGTGAACAAAATAACTAGTGCCATCTAGTCTTCAAATGATATTGCTATATTTTTATTCTGGGTTCAAAAATAAGTAATACAGAATCGAACGAACTCCATTCTAACAAATTCCACAAATCACTTGAACACCTTATACACAATTATTAATTCACTCGAATATCTATTACACTGTATCACCTATTTATCTGTTTGATCGCGATGTCGATATTCAACTGACTCCCGCTGTTATCTGCACCCGCTATATAAGGCCTAATGCGTCTGGAACAATGGTTCCTAAAGTTGTCTGGACTACGACCCATCTGAAACAGGTTCCCGAACTCGAAACCAACCTCTAGGGAATTTAACCGTTTCCGATGCGAATAAATATATTTTTCAAATAAAAACAAAGTTTGTATATAATTTTTGAAACTCAATCGAAAAACTACATCAAAAAGTTATTTTAATGGAAGGATGAAATTGTTACCTATCTTTCGTAATCACAGTTTTGACATTAACTTCAACTCGAGGTACTTTTAGTAAATTTGAAATCAATTCATTTTAGTATTTCGGTATTTAGGGCCCCCTAAAAATTTTTCCGCGACACACCAAGAGGATCGCGACCCATACTTATATTCGGAATATTCCGTTCTCAAATGGACATCGATCTTTCCTGAACAATCTCGATGGGCGTGACCTTCTCCGAAACAATTGCATAGGCACTTAGAATTTAACCCCCCACAAAAATCAAAATATGGGATATAGTCCAGTCTATGACCATTTTCCCGTGTATTTATCCCATACAGCACCGATTCGCATGAAAATCTGTATTCAGGATCTACATACACTCTTTTTCAGAATCTTCCCTGTGCCGAGGGTTGCTTTCTCCCTGGGGGTGGAAGACCCCCATCCTTGGGGGTGAATTTTTTTTTATTGGAAATAAGTGCGGAAATCAATAGATTGACTAATTCTAAGCACTTTTTGTTCAATGGAGTTTTTTCTGAAAAGCAATACTTTCCGACTTATTCGCGAGTGGAATTGTTGGTTTTCAGTGAAAAAAAACACATTTTCAGATCCTATTTCGTGAATAACTGGAAAATAATGCATCTAATCGAAAAACCTGCAGAGAGCAAAATTATAGCTTCTGAAATAACAAAGGCGATTGTTTATTTGTGATGTATGCAAACCCACTACAAACTGAATAATTGCTTGTTGAAAGTTGATTGGTATTTTCAAACGCCAAAATGGAAAGTTTCTACGTACAATAACCAAAAACCAATGCATTTTTCGGGAAAAACTAATTGGACCTTTTCTGAAGTCCTTCGAGAATCCTTCATTTTTGTTATTCATAAAAATTTCTAGCATCAAAACTGACCGAGGTATGAAGGAAATAATGTTCAATCCTATTTTTTCCTTGAAAAAAAAATTGTGAATAACTCATCCTTGCTTTCCCCCCCCCCTTTGGAAAAAATCGTTGCCTAGTGGAACTTTATGTATATATACATATATAATATACATATAGTTCCACTAGGCCTAAAATATAGTTACTATGTGAATTCTTCAATATACTAATGTTCATACTCTAATTTCTACAAAAATTGTTTTTGGTTTTTTCCCATAACTCGCTTAGTCTTCAAGCAATTGAATCCACCAAAAAAGTATTTTGTAGCTTTTTTTATGATCTATGAGGTCATTCATATTATTTTCTGTTTCAGATTATATTTTTGAGAAGGTTCATGCTGAAAGGGCTTAAAAAAGGTACTTTGCACGAACCCTCACAATATTTAACTGGCCATATCTTACTCTATTTTCATCCTGCAGAAAAAAATTAAACACCGAAATTTTCAGACAAGAATAGCCTTCAATTCTGTACCCCAGAAAATTTTGCATGTATCAATACTTTTCGAGTTATTTCGAAGAAATTGTGATTTTTCGCTGAATGACGTATATGATTTTTTCTCTTCAAACTCAATTTTTTCCAAAACTACGTACTTTCAATTGATGAAAAACTCAGAACTCATTGGAAGAACATAAATGAAGTGAATTATGGAGTAACAACGATTTTTTTCGAAGGGGGGAGAAGAGAGGAGGAATTATTCACAATTTCTTTTCAACGAAAAAATAGGATCCAACATTATTTCCTTCATACCTCGGTCAGTTTTGATGCTAGAAACTTTCATGAATAACAAAAATGAAGAATTTTTGAAGGACTCCAGGAAAGGTTCAATTAGTTTTTCCCAAAAAATGCATTGGTTTTTGGTTATTGTGCGTAGAAGCTTTCCAGTTTATAGTGGGTTTGCAAACATCTCAAATGAATAATTGCCTTTGTTTTTTCAAAAGCTATAATTTTGCTCTCCACATGTTTTTCCATCAGATGCATTATTTTCCAGTTATTCGCGAAAAATGATCTGAAAATGTGTTTTTTTTGACTGAAAACCGACAAATTCACTCGCGAATAAGTCGAAAAGTATTGCTTTTCAGAAAAAACTCCATTGAACGAAAAGTGCTTAGAATCAGTCAATCTATTGATTTCCGCACTTATTTCCAATAAAAAAAATTTCACCCCCAAGAAGGGGTGGCATCCACCCCCAGGGAGAAAGCAACCCTCGGCACGCGGTAGATTTTGGAAAAGAGGGTAAGTAGAACCTATATCCAAATTTTCATACGAATCGGTGCTGTATGGGATATATACACAGTTTACACTTTTTTCACCGTCATAGACTGGAGTAATATAAAATAATGAATGAATATGGTTCAATCAACAAGTGTCGAAACCAAGTTCCATGATCAACTCACTTCGTTTCGGTCGCTGGTATTTCAATATTTCATATTTCATCTGATGTGATCTTTGCGAGAGGTTTCAATATAGTTCTTCATAAGGACAATGGAAGTCTGAATCGATGATACCACTCAGCAAAGAATAACTAAATTCAAGCAAATATTCAATCTCATTTTTTTGTGTAATAAAACCCATGAAATATACCCGTTTTCCATCAACATAATATATTTATTTGCCACTCCACTTCTTTGACATTTCCTTCAGCAAATATCTTCATTTTTTATGGAAATGGTAGACTTGTCCTACACCCGGCGTTTCCACCAAATTTTCGAATCAATTGAAACGTCAGAATTTGGGTGGAGTTGGAAATAGATTCGTTTCAATGCAAAAGATGGTGGAATAGGGTGCAGTGGTGACATTCAGGTGACGAATGAGTGTGTTCTTCTATTGTTTGATGATGCAAAATAGGGTGGTGGAATATGCTATGGCCGAAAGTTGATAATTTCCGAGCTAAAGAAGACCGTCGCGTTTGGACTTGAGATTCGTGTTATACGCATCAAAATATGTGAGTACTAACAATTTGTTTTTAGAACTAGGTGTTGTTCGAAAATAAAAGGAATCACAAAAATATTCATTGTATTCAAATATATGGAACTGAAATTTCCATTAGACAAATCATTTATCTTGTTCGATACCTAAGACATTCTCCTCAAAACGCGTCGTATCGATACTCAACTGCTGGTATTTCATAT
>JAVJAQ010001994.1:17728-313461 GCA_032362365.1 Zygogramma bicolorata
TCCGTACAAGATGCAACAAATAGGCATGAGCCACAAAATATTGATCATATTATATTTAGTTTTCTACTTTTATGTTTAATTCTTCTATATGTTCCTGAAAAAAATTAAATTACTACAACTAAAAAAGTGGAAGACCCCGTATAATAGTAACCTCAGATCGCCCAATATTAAAATCAAATATTTTTTACTTATTCTGCAAGTCTACGAGCTTTTGCGTTTGACTGAGTTTGTTTAAAGAATTACATAAAAATTATGTAATTATTAATAACCCTGTATACGGAGTCTTATAACTTCTTATTACAACTCGTGTCGACAATATTGAGATTGTAATTATTATCCTTAACTTTTTGTAACAAAAAAATCGCCACATTATTGATTTTCTAAAGGTAAGTAACATCCCTCTCTCTGCATGTTTGACACCCTGTATCTCAAAAACTGTACATTAGATCTTGTTGTGCCCATGGAGACATTTGATCAGGACATCATAAACTACAGTATCCTAAATTTTCAGCCAATTCGACTGGGACCCATTTTCCATAAGAACCGTGCGGGGTCCTTTCCGGAAACACCTCGAACAAGCAAAACTCATAAAGGTTCATCAATATTTCCTCAGAAAACTTCGGCTGGCATTCAGCCATGTCTGAAACCCGGAATTAGCTATCAAGCCCAACAGTTTCCATAGAGAGTTTGATCAATAACTCTCGCGGTGCGTTTTCTTTTTTGACATCTGTCTTTTAGTGAAATTCTGGAAATCGTATCAGATCGGCGGAAGTTGGAAAAGTATACAGACTCGGGAAGCGTTTCCTAGTTTAGCAGGTACCGCAATCGTTTGCGAGATGGATTGCCTGGACTTTGACGGTCTGAAAACCTCGGACTTTTACAAAACTTGCCAACTTCCCAAGCGTTTTGAATACCCGTCTTGGTTTCACGGATACGGTCTTCAGAGGCAACCGGCCGAGCATCCCTTTTACAGGACCACTTCGAGCGATTACGGAAGGTAAATACGTAGAAATAAATACATGGTTCGAAGAGCGGTATCGATTTGAAAGTCGAAGTAGTCGTTGATTTTGGCAGTATGTAGGTCACGTTTCTGAAAGCGATGTTGATTGGAAATTCACCACTTCGGCTATCTGTAAGTGATTTTGTTTTGTATACATTCGTTGCTGGTTCCAGTTCGACATAACATCTGAGAACATTACGGGAAAGTGATTTCTGTTTTTTTTCTCCAAGTTGATGCAAACAATAGGAAGCTTCTTTATAATGTCTTGTATTTTTTGCATTGGCTAGAAATGGTGGTAAATATGGGAATATGGTCACCTCACCGATTTTGATGAAATTTGCACAGATTATGTAAAACACAATAAAATGACCATACCAATCGAAATTTTTGTGCGGAAACGTCTCTGAGATCGTTTTATCGGCATAGAAGTTTCATAATGATCACTTCACCAATGCTCCATAGTAGAACACGATTTATTATTTTTCACGTATATTCTAATCCGAATACTTCACAGTCAACTATTAACGTCTAAGCTTATAATGATAATTCATTAACTGAATGAAATTGAGATTCAAAAAATCGAGAAAGAATGCTAATATTGCCAATTCTAATCTCAATATTCTTTACTGACATATTTGACAGAGAACGATTGAAATGACAGTCTTTCACAGAATTTTGTACATTATAGGCATAATAAATCGGATCTATGAAGTGCGACGTTGCCAATTTAATACTTTGAAAAATGTATACTTCATTATATTTATGGAACCTACTTGGGAAATAGATGAAATTGAAAACCCTACAATTGCTGTTTATTCAATTCGATGCCTATTATTATGCAAGCACGAAAATCACTATATATGATGTCATTTGATTTTCTTAACATTGATATACTGATAAACAAAAAGATATCAAGTATGATTGATGGAACTGAGGAGTCTGTCCATGTGGCGGATGATGAAGACAAATCAGATATCGAAGACTTCATATAAGCAGCAGCTCATTTTCGAAACAATCGGCCCTTTTAGGGCCAACAATAGTATATTTCAAAAGAATTCGTTTGCACATGAAGAATTTCATAGCTTTTTTCATTAGGTCGGTTGTGTTAGAAGATCTGAGAAAGGTTGGGCCAGATCAAAACTCAAAAACGCAGACGGCAACTATTTTCCTTCATATTGTTAACGCTAATAAAATACCGGATATTTTGAAACTTCCGTTGTTGAGAAGGTCAAAGTTGGGTAAGATGATTTTCCCTTCTTCATATATCATATTTTTTACTTTTCTAACATAAGGTAATAACGTTTAAAGGACGCTCCGCTGGCTTTTCGAAAATCCGCGCGCTCGGCCGACATTTCGGAAATCCGCGCGCGCGGATTTCCGAAATGTCGGCCGAGCGCGCTCGCTTCGCTCGCGTTAGGTAATAACTTTTAAAGGACGCTCCGCTGAATTTACGAAAAATCCGCGCGCTCGCGTTTGGTAAGATGATTTTCCCTTCTTCACCATCATATTTTTTACTTTTCTAACATAATGTAATAACGCTCAAAGGACGCTCCGCTTGCTTTTCGAAAATCCGCGCGCTCGGCCGACATTCTTCCTACCACCATTAGCATTTATTGGGAAAACTATTCTTCGGGCATTTTCACATGGAATATCTGGTTTATTATCTTTTTATATTTGCCCAAATTCATCAGTGAAAAAATAATCAGATTCTGTTAGTTACAACTTATATATTCTCAGGGTAAGTACTTTTTCACAAATTCTCAAAAAATTGCGAAAAAACATCATTTCCGCAAAAAAAAACTATCTCATTTTTTAATTTTCGGTGTTTTATAGCACCTGTGAAAATTTCATCAAAATCGATGAGGTGTCCATATTCCCGAATTTTTCCGAAATGGTCGAAAATCACACCCTCGAAAATTCTCTCCATTCACAAAAAAAGTAATCATAAGTGAAGTTTGAACGTCATTATTTTGTGGTGGATAAATATTTTCCCTGTAGTTTTTTAGCTTTGTAACCTAGCGCGATCTGAAAAAATTTGGGTAAAATTCTATTTATCGGGCGCCACCTGTTTTTTGAATTTTTTTTTTCAACTTACGTATTTCGGTCTCCTGAACAAAAAATTCTTATGAAAACTTTGGAGGTCTCAACTAGTTTCGGAGATACGGCCCCCCAAAGACAGGAAAGCAGGGTTGACGCTTATGTTTGTTTTTCAGCCAATTCCACTCGAAATTCCTCCTTCTTTATATCAGCCCAATTTGGGTAAAGGTAGCGAATACGGTAACTTCACCGATTTTCTTGAAATTTGCACAGATGATTCAGAACACTATAAAATCATCATAACCATCGAAATTTTTGTGCGGAAACCATACCTTTGGAAGTTATGACCTTTTTAGTGAAAAAAAAGGTTGTTGCGAAATGTCACTCTAATAATTTGTAGGAGTACCATATACAATCGCATTTTCTTGAACATTTCTTCCAACACATCAACTACACATGTATTCACCTATTTACTGCTATTTTCTTCCCAACTAACATTCGATAATTCGAAAGTAAAACACATATTTTCATTGTAGTGTTGTAGATCTTAATCAAAATAAAAGTAAATGTCAAAGACGTCAAAGTCTTGCACACTGTACACTGTTGCCAAACAAAAAATAGACAACGTAATGATAACAAAGCGCGTGGTGGGATATGCTTTTCTTCCGAACTTTGAATTGCCAAAACGAAAAGAAAGAACACGGATTCGTGTTAAGCGACTCATTATACATGAGTTGGGACTAACTTTTTCTCGGGCCAAACTTCACATTACCCTTCATCGAATTGGAGGTCGTGACCATATTGCATAATAACTCCCATATACCGGAGGGGCATGGTTCATTTTTTATGATTTTTTTCATTTCACATGTTAGGTCTGTGAGAAAAATTTCTTTCGTGATTTCTTAAATTAATTGGAATACGTGATGTCTGGGGGGCAAGTACCAGTTTTGCCATGGAAATCACACTCTTTTGAAAAAACCACACGAAAGTTTCTGGGAGGCAGATGCCGCCGTATTGTTTCATTTCGTCATTTGACAAGATGTTGACAAGTATCTGTAATTCCTAATTATGTTAGGTTAGGTTGGTTTAGGCTAAGTTAGGTTTGGTCAGGTTAACTAAGGTTAGTTGATTAGTTAGCTAAGGTTGGCAAGGTTAGTTTTCGGAAGGTTAGGGTAGGTTGGTTGAGGTTTGGTTAGGTTAGTTAGGTTGGGTTAGATTAGGTCGCAAATTTTTTCAAACATCATTTGAACTTTTATAATTGAAATTCGTTTAGGCTGATAGGTTAGTAAGGTTGGTTTGAGCTAATTTAGGTTAGGTTATGTTGAGTTAGGATGGTTTAGGTTAGGATAGTCACATTAGGTTGGCATGGTTAGTTTAGGCTACGTTAGGTTGGTTAAGGTTTGGTTAGATTAGTTAGGTTGGGTTAGATTGGGTCGCATATATTTTCAAACATCAGGAACATCAGTCGAACTTTTATAATTGGAGAAAAACAATTTTCCATACTCAACATGTAAAATAGAAAAAAAAAACATGAAAAATGTACCACGTTTCTCTGTTAGGTGGGAAGCTTCACATGCAATATGGACACGACCCTCAATTCGATGTGGGATAAGGTGAATGAAGTCTTACCTTTTTTTCAAAAATATAGGTGCTGTGCGGTAAACGAATATTTACCGGATTGAATTCCTAGAGATAATTTTATAATTGATTTCAGGTGCATAAATACTTCTGGATACTATTAGAAACAAATATTCCATATTTACTCAGTATTCATGAAATTGAAAAAAATTGTCAACGTCGCATTATGATCGTAACCCGTTATCATTCCCGTCATTCCATTTCATGTTTGACATTCAACATTTTTAAAGATGTCAGAGTGAGGAGTTTTCAATTGATGGAACTTACATTTATATATCATTATTCTGTGTATATTTGTGAACGAATCGCTTTTTGAAAGGATCTGGATTACTATTTTCTATGTACTGACGTATGCTGAAGATGAATAAGTGTGAGACAGTCCAATTCATTTACCCAAGTTTGTGTACACTGTCAGACATTTTTTCAAAAAAAAAGGACTTGTCAAGTATTTCCGTAGAAATTTTTTATGTTTTTTATCGTTTTTGGGGTGTTTTCAATCATCTGTGCAAATTTCAAGAAAATCGGTGAGGTTACCGTATTCGCTACTTTTTCCCCAATTTGTTCCACCTGCTTCATCACTTTTCAACCGAATTGAAAGCATTTTTTGCTACAAGATTGAAAAATATATCCTGATAGGAAATTGAGGTTAACGGCGATGCCTTGCGCGTTCGACTGTTTTGTAGCGGAAAATGCTTTCAATTCGGTTGTAATAGGCTGATATAAAAAAGGAGGAATTTCGAGCGTAATTGGCTGAAAAACAAACATAAGCGTCGACCCCGCTTTCCTGTCTTTGGGGGGCCGTATCTCCGAAACTAGTTGAGACCGCCAAAATTTTCATAGGAATTTTTTGATCAGGAGACCGAAATACGTTGAAAAAAAAATTTCAAAAAACAGGTGGCGCCCGATAAATAGAATTTTACCAAAATTTGAAATAATTTTGGAATTCTTACAGGTTCTTCATGTACCCTGGAAATTTACTGCCTCAATTGAAAAACAGTTCGATCTGGATATAACAAGTCCAATTAGTCAGCAACTTCTCATATAACTCAAATTGGGGTAAAATTCCGTAAATCGGGCTCCGCCTCGAAATTTTTGGTGGAACTTTCGTGTTATGGCCTCCTGAACGAAAAATTCAAATGGAATTTTTTGGGCTCTCAACTCGTTTCGGAGATACGACCTCCCAAAGACAGGAAATCAGGATTTTACGCCTATGTTTGTTTCTCAGCCAATTCCGCTCGAAATTCCTTCTCCTTTCTATCAGCACAATATACATATTATATACCACCTTCTTCATCACTTCCCAACCGAATCTCCCCTTCTTCACTTATATAGACTCCAATATTATTCATTATTTTTCCAAATATTGGTAGGTTAGAAACCCGAAGAACTACGAAGAAAATAGGTAATCATGTTTTCTTACACCTGAGTTGAAATGAAAGTTCTCAATAGGAAATGTTCGGTTGAGCCTAATTCATGTGAACTTAAGGTGAAGTAACGCAGAGGAGTGAGAAAGGTTAACTACAGAATGCATTTATGAACATTCATGTTTCTTTTTGACTATTATTTTTCTCAACGATAATACAATATCTGCATCGAAGTATCTTCCCTTGATCAACGAATCGCTGAATTTCAATTCTTTCTCTATCGGTTGATTAATTTTTAGATTCATTATTCTTTTGCTGTTCTTGGATTCTTTTTTGGGGTTAGATGGAAGAGCAGATGTATGTTAACTGTTATATTATATTTCATATTGTACAGTACTCATTATTACATACAAACTGAATCTCGCCCTGACTGCATAAACAAAATGTGATTTATCTTTAGAATTGGTAATAAAGACATTTATTATTATTATTATGTATTTGTCGTCTAAACAAGCCTAGTCGGGTCCGTACTCCCCACTGCTCCGACCCAGTGGGCGGACGCGCTAGTATAATTAACCAATGACCACTCCCCGCACCGCGGGGTAAGTGGTCACTGGCTCCGAGAATCGTGAGTCCTGAGCAGACGCAACGAACCGAGAATAACGGCCTTCTGCATGCGGCCGGCCAAGATCTCTGCCGCATTACGGCATGCCGGTATGATCTTGAGCTCCGAGAGTAGCGTTGATCTGGAACCACCGAGAACACCT
The DNA here is from genome assembly GCA_032362365.1 of Zygogramma bicolorata. Classification (NCBI taxonomy): domain Eukaryota; kingdom Metazoa; phylum Arthropoda; class Insecta; order Coleoptera; family Chrysomelidae; genus Zygogramma; species Zygogramma bicolorata. The sequence goes on from JAVJAQ010001994.1 coordinate 24,535, forward strand.
ATAATCAGAACCACTAACTTGACAGAATAGTCTGGGTGGAGCCTGCGGAGTTCGTAAAGTAAATCCTGGTACTTTGTCCGTTTTTCCTTCTCTTTTCGGACGATATTCGTTTCGGCAGGGGCCGAAAACTCAATAACGAATATCGTCTTACTTCGGTGGTCGAAGAGGACTATATCAGGCTTATTGGCCTGTATTTGCCTGAGGGTGGGAAATGAAAAGTTCCAGAAAATTCGGCACCTTTCATTTTCCACAACGGACTCAATATCCCCTGGAGCGTAAGGCAGCACCGGTGTCCTGTCTATTTCATACGAGTGCCGAAGAAAATAGTACAGCACTCGTAAGGCCGCGTTATGGCGATGGATATAGGCCGAGACCGCATAAACTGCACAAGATGACAGCAAATGCATCAAAGTCTCGGACGCCTGTCGGCAGGCCCTGCATCTAGTATCAGGGACCTCTATACCCATCACGCGGCTCCGGTAGACTAGTGTGTTGAAGACACCGTCTTGGCACGCCATGATAAACCCTTCAGTCTCCGACTTCAGCTCACCTGACCTGAGGAAGGCAAATGTCAGCTTAACAGACAAGCCATGGTCCTCGATGTTCTTAAAGAAGACTCCATGCATGGGCTTGTCTGTATGCAGCTGCAGCATTTTGGCATTCTCTGCAGCCTTGATGTGAGCTTTTCTCCGTGCGGGCTCCAACTCGGTGACAGAGAGTTGGTTCACCCGCTCGGTGTCGAAGACTATACCAAGTTCATCAGCAGCGCGCCTTGCTGCCTTGAATAAAAAGGCTCCGACTCCTGCATGTTCGTGATGTCGGACCATGCAGTGTAGGGGATCCGAACTCCTGATGACTCTACAGGCTCCATCCAGCACCATTCTGTTGTGGAGACACTCCAAACTCAAAAGTCCACGGCCCCCTTGTTGTCGAAGGAGATATAACCGTGGAACGGACGATTTGGGATGCATGCTTCTGTGCATATGCATCATTTTGCGAGTCTTCACGTCAAGTTGCCGCAACTCTTCCTGAGTCCATTTGACTACTCCGAAGGAGTAGAGTAGAATCGGAATGGCAAGCATGTTGGTGGCAGAAACTTTGTTTTTGCCCGACAGCTCTGAGGACCAGATCTGCCGTAGTTTCTGCCTATACTTGCCACGGAGAGCATTTTTCACCGAGTCTACCTCTTGGGTGTGGCGTTGTTCCACACCCAAATAGGTGTATGTCTCTCCGGCATTCAAATGATGTAGAATGCTTCCGTCTACGAGTTGGGCATCCTCCGCGAAATCCTCGCATCGTCCTCTTTTGAGATGAACCAGTGCACATTTGTCAATCCCGAATTCCATACCGATAGCATGCGTGAACTCCTGCACCACCCTGAGGGACTGCTGTAGGTCCCTTTCTCCAGAGGCATAGAGCTTAAGGTCATCCATATAGAAAAGATGGGTGACCTTATGCCTCCGGTTTCCAGGGGTGCCGCAGTTATATCCCCGGGTTTTCCTGAGCGCAACGGACAATGGCATTAGTGAGATGCAGAAGAGAAGAGGGCTGAGGGAATCTCCCTGAAAAACACCTCTTCTTATGATGACCGGCTCTGTTTGGATCCTGCTTTCACCTGATGTTATGGTGAAGCGGGTCCTCCAGAGCGGCATCAGTTGTTCGATGCATCTCACTATTTGATCGGGTACCGCAAGGCACTCGAGTAAGTACAACAGCAACTCATGTGATGTTGTATCGAATGCCTTGCGATAGTCGATCCAGGCCATAGAAAGATTCCGCTTATACTGCACGGAGTCCTGCGTGATACATCTATCAATCAGCAGGTTCTCCTTACAGCCCGCGGAACCCCTCTTCGACCCTTTTTGCTCATATATCCGTTCGAACACCGGGTCAACTGCTTGGAGAGTACGCATATACAGGATGCGTGTAAACATCTTGTAACACGTATTCAAGCATGCTATCGGTCTGTAATTCTTAGGATCCGACAAATCTCCGTTCTTCGGGATTAGCACGGTTCGCCCCTCGACAAACCATTCCGGAATCAGCTGCTCTCCATTCAGCCAAGAACTGAATATTCTGGCCAAATGGTGGTGAGTGCTCGATAACTTTTTCCACCAATAGTTATTGAGGCCATCAGGGCCTGGAGCAGCAAAGTTCTTCGAACCCTCAAGAGCTTTCCGAACTTCATCCGTGGTTATCGGTTGACGCAGTATTTCGGGCTCAGGCTGTTGAAGCCTTCTACAGAAAGCTTCAAACTGCGTCAGGGCTGGAGTGTCTCGGTTGAGTGGTTGCGGATGCTCGTAGATACTTTTCCAGAAGGATTCCACCCGATCAGCGGCCGGCGGATTATCCACAACACGCGGAGGCGATTGGAATAGGCGTGAGGGTTTCTCGCGGAACTGTTTGTTCTCTGAGAAAGCCCTCGCCCGCCTCACTAGTGACTTTTTTGCAGTCACTAGCATTCGTATCCTCTCGAGGCAATGCTGCTTGATGGTGAGCAGCACCCCTCGATTCAATGTGTGATGGGATCTGCGCAGTTTTGCAGCGATTTGCCGCACTGCGTGCGTAAATGGTCTTTGAACCGCTAAGTAGTCCATCACACATTGGATACGAGACGCGTGTTGTCTCGCCGACTTGATCTTAGCCTCCATCTTGTGTATGCGCTGTTCATGCTTCCTGGAGGGGTCGAAGGGTCTGTCACCCCCTTCTCTCCCAGAAAGAGCCTGAACAGAGTCATACACGGCACAGTTGATCTGCCAGATGTCGGCCTCTTCTGTAAGGGCACTACGAACCTCTGCATCCACTCGGGCCAGTTGTTCTGGCCTGAGGGGCTTCACTTTGTGAAGCATCCTCCGGGTCCCGATGTTCTGTGTTCTCGGTGCTTCCAGGCGCACCCTCTCCTCCACCAATCGCACTGGCGGTATTTCTACCGCCTGCTCAACCGGCCTCGGTGGGGCACGTACATAGCCACGGCCACGAAGATGGGATACATAATCCCTGAGATTTTGGGCGGAAAAGGCGGCATGCTCCGGGTGTGCCACGCACCACAGCGCATGCATTCTCGCCATGTATCCCCTTCGGGCGGGCTCACTACTCTCGTAGCACCGCATCAGGTCGTCTCTCAGTTCGTCGGTCCACTCAAAACGTTGTCCATGTCCATTGCCAGAGTCGTCATTGGGCTGTCCATCGGTTTGGGCCCCTCCACCTTGCCCTTGACCCCTATCCGAATGGGGTCGGTTGTGGGGGCCCTGTCCTCTAGTGACAGGAACCAGAGTTGAGGGCCTGCAAGGTGGTTAGCCCAGCAGGCCCACGGCCGGCACCAGAGAGAAAAAGCTTTTCTCTCCCGGATGCGCATTAGCTGCCGGTCCGATTTTGCATCCTAAGCTCAGGAAAGTGGTGGCGCTACTCACCAGAGACTGTTCAGATGTTGTTTAGTCTCCCCTGCTTATTATTATTATTATTATTATCTGTCGTCTAAACAAATCTAGTCGGGTCCGTACTCCCCACTGCTCCGACCCAGTGGGCGAACGCGCTAGTAAAATTAACCAATGACCACTCCCCGCACCGCGGGGTAAGTGGTCACTGGCTCCGAGAATCGTGAGTCCTGAGCAGACGCAACGAACCGAGAATAACGGCCTTCTGCATGCGGCCGGCCAAGATCTCTGCCGCATTACGGCATGCCGGTATGATCTTGAGCTCCGAGAGTAGCGTTGGTCTGGAACCACCGAGAACACCTATAATCAGAACCACTAACTTGACAGAATAGTCCGGGTGGAGCCTGCGGAGTTCGTAAAGTAAGTCCTGGTACTTTGTCCGTTTTTCCTCCTCTTTTCGGACGATATTCGTTTCGGCAGGGGCCGAAAACTCAATAACGAATATCGTCTTACTTCGGTGGTCGAAGAGGACTATATCAGGCTTATTGGCCTGTATTTGCCTGAGGGTGGGGAATGAAAAGTTCCAAAAAATTCGACACCTTTCATTCTCCACTACGGACTCAATATCCCCTGGAGCGTAAGGCAGCACCGGTGTCCTGTCTATTTCATACGAGTGCCGAAGAAAATAGTACAGCACTCGTAAGGCCGCGTTATGGCGATGGATATAGGCCGAGACCGCATAAACTGCACAAGATGACAGCAAATGCATCAAAGTCTCGGGCGCCTGTCGGCAGGCCCTGCATCTAGTATCAGGGACCTCTATACCCATCACGCGGCTCCGGTAGACTAGGGTGTTGAAGACACCGTCTTGGCACGCCATGATAAACCCTTCAGTCTCCGACTTCAGCTCACCTGACCTGAGGAAGGCAAATGTCAGCTTAACAGACAAGCCATGGTCCTCGATGTTCTTAAAGAAGACTCCATGCATGGGCTTGTCTGTATGCAGCTGCAGCATTTTAGCATTCTCTGCAGCCTTGATGTGAGCTTTTCTCCGAGCGGGCTCCAACTCGGTGACAGAGAGTTGGTTTACCCGCTCGGTGTCGAAGACTATATCAAGTTCATCAGCAGCGCGCCTTGCTGCCTTGAATAAAAAGGCTCCGATTCCTGCATGTTCATGATCTCGGACCATGCAGTTTAGGGGATCCGAACTCCTGATGACTCTACAGGCTCCATCCAGCACCATTCTGTTGTGGAGACACTCCAAACTCAAAAGTCCACGGCCCCCTTGTTGTCGGAGGAGATATAACCGTGGAACGGACGATTTGGGATGCATGCTTCTGTGCATATGCATCATTTTGCGAGTCTTCACGTCAAGTTGCCGCAACTCTTCCTGAGTCCACTTGACTACTCCGAAGGAGTAGAGTAGAATCGGAATGGCAAGCATGTTGGTGGCAGAAACTTTGTTCTTGCCCGACAGCTCTGAGGACCAGATCTGCCGTAGTTTCTGCCTATACTTGCCACGGAGAGCATTTTTCACCGAGTCCACCTCTTGGGTGTGGCGTTGTTCCACACCCAAATAGGTGTATGTCTCTCCGGCATTCAAATGATGTAGAATGCTTCCGTCTACGAGTTGGGCATCCTCAGCGAAATCCTCGCATCGTCCTCTTTTGAGATGAACCAGTGCACATTTGTCGATCCCGAATTCCATACCGACAGCATGCGTGAACTCCTGCACCACCCTGAGGGACTGCTGTAGATCCCTTTCTCCAGAAGCATAGAGCTTAAGGTCATCCATATAGAAAAGATGGGTGACCTTATGCCTCCGGTTTCCAGGGGTGCCGCAGTTATATCCCCGGGTTTTCCTGAGCGCAACGGACAATGGCATTAGTGAGATGCAGAAGAGAAGAGGGCTGAGGGAATCTCCCTGAAAAACACCTCTTCTTATGATGACCGGCTCTGTTTGGATCCTGCTTTCACCTGATGTTATGGTGAAGCGGGTCCTCCAGAGCGGCATCAGTTGTTCGATGCATCTCACTATTTGATCGGGTACCGCAAGGCACTCGAGTAAGTACAACAACAACTCATGTGATGTTGTATCGAATGCCTTGCGATAGTCGATCCAGGCCATAGAAAGATTCCGCTTATACTGCACGGAGTCCTGCGTGATACATCTATCGATCAGCAGGTTCTCCTTACAGCCCGCGGAACCCCTCTTCGACCCTTTTTGCTCATATATCCGTTCGAACACCGGGTCAACTGCTTGGAGAGTACGCATATACAAGATGCGTGTAAACATCTTGTAACACGTATTCAAGCATGCTATCGGTCTGTAATTCTTAGGATCCGACAAATCTCCGTTCTTCGGGATTAGCACGGTTCGCCCCTCGACAAACCATTCCGGAATCAGCTGCTCTCCATTCAGCCAAGAACTGAATATTCTGGCCAAATGGTGGTGGGTGCTCGGTAACTTTTTCCACCAATAGTTATTGAGGCCATCAGGGCCTGGAGCAGCAAAGTTCTTCGAACCCTCAAGGGCTCTCCGAACTTCATCCGTGGTTATCGGTTGACGCAGTATTTCGGGCTCAGGCTGTTGAAGCCTCCTAGAGAAAGCTTCAAACTGCGTCAGGGCTGGAGTGTCTCGGTTGAGTGGTTGCGGATGCTCGTAGATACCTTTCCAGAAGGATTCCACCCGATCAGCGGCCGGCGGATTATCCACAACACGCGGAGGCAATTGGAATAGGCGAGAGGGTTTCTCGCGGAACTGTTTGTTCTCTGAGAAAGCCCTCGCCCGCCTCACTAGTGACTTTTTTGCAGTCACCAGCATTCGTATCCTCTCAAGGCAATGCTGCTTGATGGTGAGCAGCACTCCTCGATTCAATGTGTGATGGGATCTCCGCAGTTTTGCAGCGATTTGCCGCACTGCGTGCGTAAATGGTCTATTAGCCGCTAAGTAGTCCATCACACATTGGATACGAGACGCGTGTTGTCTCGCCGACTTGATCTCAGCCTCCATCTTGTGTATGCGCTGTTCATGCTTCCTAGAGGGGTCGAAGGATCTGTCACCTCCCTCTCTCCCAGAAAGAGCCTGAACTGCGTCATACACGGCACAGTTGATCTGCCAGATGTCGGCCTCTTCTGTAAGCGCACTACGAACCTCTGCATCCACTAGGGCCAGTTGTTCTGGCCTGAGGGGCTTCACTCTGTGAAGCATCCTCCGGGTCCCGATGTTGTGGGTTCTCGGTGCTTCCAGGCGCACCCTCTCCTCCACCAATCGCACTGGCGGTATTTCTACCGCCTGCTCAACCGGCCTCGGTGGGGCACGCACATAGCCACGGCCACGAAGATGGGATACATAATCCCTGAGATTTTGGGCGGAAAAGGCGGCATGCTCCGGGTGTGCCACGCACCACAGTGCATGCATTCTTGCCATGTATCCCCTTCGGGCGGGCTCACTACTCTCGTAGCACCGCATCAGGTCGTCTCTCAGTCCGTCGGTCCACTCAAAACGTTGTCCATGTCCATTGCCAGAGTCGTCATTGGGCTGTCTATCGGTTTGGGCCCCTCCACCTTGCCCTTGACCCCTATCCGAATGGGGTCGGTTGTGGGGGCCCTGTCCTCTAGTGACAGGAACCAGAGTTGAGGGCCTGCAAGGTGGTTAGCCCAGCAGGCCCACGGCCGGCACCAGAGAGAAAAAGCTTTTCTCTCCCGGATGCGCATTAGCTGCCGGTCCGATTTTGCATCCTAAGCTCAGGAAAGTGGTGGCGCTACTCACCAGAGACTGTTCAGATGTTGTTTAGTCTCCCCTGCTTATTTATTATTATTATTATTATTATTATTATTATCATCTGTCGTTTAAACAAATCTAGTCGGGTCCGTACTCCCCACTGCTCCGACCCAGTGGGCGAACGCGCTAGTAAAATTAACCAATGACCACTCCCCGCACCGTGGGGTAAGTGGTCACTGGCTCCGAGAATCGTGAGTCCTGAGCAGACGCAACGAACCGAGAATAACGGCCTTCTGCATGCGGCCGGCCAAGACCTCTGCCGCATTACGGCATGCCGGTATGATCTTGAGCTCCGAGAGTAGCGTTGGTCTGGAACCACCGAGAACACCTATAATCAGAACCACTAACTTGACAGAATAGTCTGGGTGGAGCCTGCGGAGTTCGTAAAGTAAATCCTGGTACTTTGTCCGTTTTTCCTCCTCTTTTCGGACGATATTCGTTTCGGCAGGGGCCGAAAACTCAATAACGAATATCGAATATATTATTATTATTATTATTATTATTATTATTACTATGTAAAGTGAGGCGGAGTAGGAGAGGTAACGTAACGCAAGGCAAGGCCCATGTTCAACTTTCTACCTTGCATTCCTCCCTCTGGCCAATCAAAATAAACTTATTTCAAAGAATTGGCCAATAACTGACTATTGGTGATACAGAAAATTGCCTGATTTTTGCTTCTCCTTCCCAATGTGAATGGCAGATGATGGTAGAATTGCAGTTACGGTATCACAGTTTCATGGTCCATAATTTAAAAACAAAATTTTGAACGATACTTTACAAATTGCAAAATTTCAAACATAACCATAATGTCACTGATATTTGTACCCACTTTTCAAAACACGACATCCAAGAAATATATGGGAAATTGACGTTCACTTGAATTAGATGCTGGGTAATCGCACGTTAAAAGGTAAGGCCTCGTTGATCCATTGCTCGCACAAGTTTCGACTTCTGAGGGTTGACGTTCGTCAGCTGGTTAACGAAAACGAACAATTTTAGAACAACAAACAATTTAGATTTCTCTGCCACCTTGCCTTAACGGATTGCATCATTCTTTCTTATCTTCACAGAAATAAAGTTTCGAAGTTTGTTCATCGGACAGCAGCTAGAATCCAATAAAATTTCAGTCCTTTATGTATTTTGATGCATGAACATGAATCTGATGTCAAAACTCGGAGTAATTTCACCATTCAGAAGTTATGGCCTTTCAAATTCCAGAAAAGGGTATTATTTCATACCATTGTCATTTTCAAGCGATCGCAACAGATACGTTACCTGTCGCCAAAAATCTTTTTGTCTTGGTTTGGGTTGGGTAAAAGTCTGTTATCCCCACAACAAAAAGTCTCGAAAAAGTTCAGTATTTTTTTTGTACTTCAGTGAGTGGTTATGTTTTTTTTTGGTGGAATCACACTACGGTTCCAGAAATGGTACTAGAAAGACTGAAAGACAAGAATATATCTAGAAATATATTGAAGTAACTATTTCTATTTCGTGCGAATGAATTCTCCTGATGATCAAGAAAAATCAGATACGACCTGTCTTGGAATATAGTTCTCGTGCGTGGAGCTCGACACCACAACATGCATTGAGGCTTCTTGAAGCTGATTGAAATTCAGGAAAACAATTCATCTTGTATCTGATTCTTTGCTCACAAACTCCCACACTTCTTTGAGCATCGTAGAAGGGTAGGAGACTTGTCTCTCTTCTATAGATATTTTCACAGTCGGCGCTCTTCTCAATTGTCATCAATCGTTCCATCCTTGGCAGTCTCTGAACGGATGACCTGACTAGTACAGAATTCCCACCCCTTTGTTGTGGGCTTGTAGACCTGACGAACCTCTATTTCTCAGGGATTTTTTTCCAATAGAATAGCTGAATTTTGGAACTCCTTGACAAGAGAGATTCTTCCTGAGTTTTAAAAACTTCAAAAATTCAAACTGAATATTAAATCGTATCTCCTGTCCTTCGATTCACGCGGAGTTCTTGGAACATTACAAGACCTTCTTTTTCTGTGAATCTGCACAAAAGAAATGTGGAATATGAGTTCCGAAGTTAAAAAATCTTGTACAAACGTTATGATATAATGTCCTAATAATTGAACGTTTATCATAATGGATCTATAGATGATTGCAAATTTTGAAATGCAGTCTGTATGTCTATATTCACAAACAGCATATTTTCAGGAGAGCCATGCCCGATGGATCTCCACTCTTCTATCGAAAATAATCAAAAAACATTCACTCGTCAAAGTGGACACTTCTGAATTCCAATTTTTTTTTCAGACACCCTCCAACGATTCACAGCGTTCCCACATCGTTCTTCCCCAACAATCAGGAATTCAGCAAAGCCCTGGCGAAAACCGGAATGTACCGGAATTATTCTCTCAACACGGGGCTTGACCCGACACCATACTGAATTTATTTCATACCCCTTCGGAATACTTGGAATATATTGGGGCCAATATAACTGGAAAATCTATACGAGGTGGTGATAATACATATCTCGAACTGAAATTGCTTGTTATTCGTATGATAATCGAAAAAATACGGAGTTATCGACTTGCGGCTTCCTCGTGGAAATAAATAAGAATGAATAAGTACACATAATATTTGGAAATGGTATAGTATTGTTATTCTCTTGTAAATTTTATTGAAAGAAACTTATAATTGAAATCAATTGGGAGGAAGTTGTGACTGCTACTTTCCGTTTTTCTGATTTGTAAATTATCACACTCTAGATTTCCGCTTCAGCATAGAATCCCTCCAGGGTCACCAGCCCAAAACATTCTAAAATGCAATAATAATGAGTCACAGCTTTTCACCTGGCAATGGTTGCAGAACAGACAAACAGAAAAAATGAAAATCGACCAATTTTTCTTAAAAATGGTAGGTCATATTCTCAGCGAACGAAAACACCAAATTGTTAATCAAGTGACATGTGGTGACAAATGTAATAATAGTATTGTTTATAGAGAAATTGGGATTTCAAATCATGATCGCACCGCCATTTCGGAGGAAAATTCAACTGATTTGCATCATTTTGACAACTATTCCTATTCAAATTCAAGACTCCTACATTTCGGACATTTGTTTGGAAATTCGTAGTATTTTTCAAGAAATAGGTATCGAATATTTCTCGGTAAATATTTTAGATGTAATTTTAGCAATATTCTAAAATTTCAAAAGAGTATTGCACTGCCACTTCGACCATTACTACAACCAAACTTCACCAATTTGACATTCATTGAAACTTATCCAAAGGGCGTATTCGAATTTCAAGATAAGCGATGCTGGTGACAGTTGACGAACTGACTTTTACTTAGTAATAGATGTCTGTCAAAGTCGGATGTTTGCTGTTCAATTCACGTCTTTCACTGGCATGTTATCAAAAATTCATCTTCGAATTCGTGAATTAACATTCCATCCAAGAATATTCACGTGGTACAGGAAACTGATTGATATTGATAAAATCACTTCAATAGTGAGCATTGAAATTATTTGAAGAACAAACTGCTTCTACTCAACCTCCAAACGTTACTACCTAGAGACAATTCCACCAAAAAACCTTCCCAAATCCGACACCTGATTGTGAGGAGCACTTCAATATTCACTCTGATGATGCTCGCCTCTCTTAGCTCATCAAGAAGATACACAAAAAACGTGGCTTTCGCTACTGAAATATTCATTGAATCGAAAGAACTTTCAAGTTCACACATCACCTTGTGATATAGCAACTAGAGCACACAATGAATTTTATATTGAAAAATCTATTTCAGGGCTTACCTGTATTATGATCCTAAACTATCCTAAACGAATGAGAAAGACATTCAATGCCTTGATATATATAATTGATTTTCCAACTCTTTTTTCACATGAGAACCGAATTGAAATCCCACAATGAATCTACCAGATTATGGGTTTATTTTTTCATGTACGAAAGTACTGTTTCAGAAACGAGTCATTACGGCTACCACATAATAAATATACAGAAGTTTATTAATGTGAAAAGACAATATATGATGTTATAGAGAGTTCGTTACCTGTAAATTTTAAAATATGGTGTTTTTATTTATAAAATAATTTCATTTTTACATCATTTTCCTATATGGTTATATTGGAAATTGTCACTTTTTGGCGTATCCTATGTGATTGTGAAATTGTCGGAACCTAAGGGAATAAATGTATCTATCTATCTATCTTCACTACGACATGTCTATCCCATTGTTCCTTTACGAAAATTTTTGAAACTACTGCCTTTTCAAATCATCAACTACTCAACGTGTCGATGTAAAGTTGTGCAATTACCACATTTTTTATTGTTATCACCTACCATTTTTAATCAAGTATAGAAGGTATTTAACCATGAGGCGAATTAAATATCCTCTGCAGAATAATACAGAAAGTCACAAAAAGATTTCTTCTTGTGAGAGAATCATGATTTTTGGGAAACGATCTCACAAGATTTCGCGAACACGCGTTGAATAATGAAAATACATTTTTAACTTATTTTCTACACAATCTTTCCCGAAAACGTTTTTAATATCAATGAAAAATGTTCTGCCCTATATTTTCCAATGAAGAAATATCGATTTTGCAAATCTTTTTTATAGCCTGTTTCGACGATGCAAGTTTGTCGCTGCAACTCCAGAAAATTGCATGTGTTTATGCGAGTTTTTCGAGTTGCATAAATCTTTAATGGTGCGATAAGTTGCAGCGACTTAGTTATTTCTATGGTGAATTTGTTGCCGCAAACCTCAAATATGTGGTGGCATCACTGTGAAGAATATTTATTTTGATCATTTCAATTATTTTTCGAGACTTGAGGAATCAAGTTGAGTAATGAGGTGATTCAATCACAATATTAATTATTAGAAATGAATGAAATTATATATCAGTTGTGATATTGTAGACTTCCATCTTGGTACCTTTCAGTGCTATTTTTTAATTTTGGCAATGCAAACTGACAGCTAGATGACATATCTCGCAGGGACAAGTCGCCGCGAAAAGTGGCAGCGACAAAATTGCATCGTCGAAACGGGGTGTTAGGATTCGATATGTAAGTTATGCGCTTGTCATTCTGACGTATTCAACGTCGTCAGTATAACTGCATCCTGAATGTTCGAATTGGAATATCTATTATGTAATTCCTTCTATAATAATTCCGAATCCCGACCGGAAAAGGAGAACATCAGAAAGTTGTTTTCCAAAATTTGGTTGATGTTTAAATATTTTCTGAAAGCTCAGAAGCATTATAATGCAGCGGTCGGACCTTGTTATTGTTCACTAACCCAATATTTTGGTATAACCAAACGGGAATACTACCGCTATATTAACGAATGTTTCTACATAGAAAAATGGATATGGGGACTTTTTCTTTTGGTCGAGACCAAAATTATAGGTAAAAAACATTAAAAAAATGAAAAAAAAATTTTTTAAATTTGAGTCTCCATATCTCGGGAAATAAAATAGCTATTGAACTTTTTTTTCTACTCAGGTAGAGCTAGAAATGAGCTCTTTCATATGGTCTCCAAAGTTTTGTTTTATATTTCAGAAATATTTAGAAAACAGTTACTTTTGTGAAAAAACGAATACTTTTTTTATTCACTATTTGATTCACCTCAATCTATCTCGCTTATATAAAACCCTTTTGGGATTATTTTTTATCCAAAAACTGCGGAATTCCATAAGATCCATTTTTCACCCATTAATGTAAGATCCATTTCTGAAAATAAACTAGCTGGAGCCTTTCGAACGCAGAAATGCACACCGCGGTGGCGCGGCCCGGTAGTTGCGAAGCGTGCCGTTTTGCGTCTTTCGCAAATAACTGTTAGGTCATTTTTACACATATTATTAATATTTGCAGCAGCTATCACTTGTAATCTTGTAAAATATATGTATTATTATGAGATATTTGCTAAAAATGTTCTAGATTCTGATAAAAAACACATGTAGCTCATCTATGTTATTAATATAAAATATATAATTGTATTTTATATCAACGCTACTCCAATGGAATCAAAATATCGTCTTCTTCTTCCTCCTCCTCCTCCTTTTCTAAATTAAGACTATTTGTACACCTCATTGAACACTTGCACTCAACTGAACAAAACATAACTTCATTTTTACACACACATTTCGTAGTGTTGCAGTTTTTCTTAGAGCAGAACAAACTAATCAATTTTCTGATTTCGTTCGGAATGGGGGGTTTCGTTGAAAACTTGGGAATCAACATACCATTTTCTTTCTTTCAACCATAATCTTGAGGATCCATTTCTTCTTTCATTCCAATATGACTAGATTTCCACAAAACCACTTGATAATTTTATTTATTTTTATTTATTCATATTCCTTTGAAAGCACAAGTGTAGGTTTTCCTACACGGCTTAGAAATGATAGTGATTCACCAAATTTCTTCTCAATTCTTTTTCTTATATTACCAGTGTTATTTGTAATATCTGAATCAATACCTAAGTTTTCCAATGTATCTCTCAGTTGATTACATATATCTTTTAGCATTCTACATCTTCCAAGATGTCATTTTTCATTTTTCACAGAAATGAAAAAGGACATCTTGGAAATTTGGTGAATCACCATCATTTCTAAGCCGTGTAGGAAAACCTACACTTGTGTTTCAAAGGAATATGAATACGATATTATATATGAATCTATACCTAAAGAAAACTCGGGTTGTGAGGAAGGAATTGAATGTGATGAGAATGAAAATGTAGCGCTACATAGAGCAGCAGGTATATTACGAAAGGCAATATCAAGTCATGAAGGCTTTAATTCTATGGGAAATTATTTAACACCACAAGATTTAAATGAAAGTACCTTCATGGCAGAGATTTCAGAACCATTATATAAAATAGTATGTTGGATTGTTGATGAAAAATATTTTGCAGACTGTTCTACCAGCACATTCGATACAAATGTTATCTCTACATGTTCAGCAGTTTTGAATAATTTTGACAAAAAAAAAGGGCAAAAACTAGTTATAATTTAGGACTTTCAATTTACATCTACCAGACAGTAAGAAGTCGGAAACTCATTGATATTTTGTACAACTTTGGCTATGGAGCTTCTCACGATGAAATAAGAAATTTTTTAACCTCCCTGGCATCCGAACAAATTGCAAACATGGAAAACGGCATATTTATTCTTCAGGGTGTTGTTCCGATAAACAATGATGTAGATGAATTTTTCATGCAAGTATCGACAATTTTGATCTGAATGAAGAGACTCTTGATGGTAAGTCAACAACCCATTCTTTAGCTATGGTTCTATTTCAAAAACAATCAAATCTTTTTCCAAGTTCAACAATCCAACGTCATAAGAGGCGATCACTAAATGAAATAGAAAACAGCATAAATATTGGAAGGAAGCTTATTGTCTACCTTTACCGCAAAGACAAATGTGAAAATCTTGACGAAATTCGACTGATGTTGACCAAAGATACCAAGAAATCAGCTGAAGCACTTCCCCCAACTGAAGATTCTTTTAAATTGCATGCTCAAAGATACACTAATACAATTTATTTATATCTATAAACGCCTTTCAAATTTGACTTTATGTTTTTAGATGCTATTATCGAGTGGTTTTGTGAAAATCTAGTCATATTGGAATGAGGGAATAAATGGATCCTCAAGATTATGGCTGGATGAAAGAAAATGATATGTTGATTCCCAAGTTTTCAACGAAACCCCCCATTCCGAACGAAATCAGAAAATTGATCAGTTTGTTTTGCTCTGAGAAAAACTGCAACACTACGAAATGTGTGTGTTAAAATGAAGGTATGTTTTGTTCAGTTGAGTGCAAGTGTTCAATGAGGTGTACAAATAGTCTTAATTTAGAAAAGGAGGAGGAGAACGAAGAAGACGATATTTTAATTCCATTGGAGTAGCGTTGATATCAAATACAATTATATATTTTTATATTAATAACATAGATAAGCTACATGTGTTTTTTATTAAAATCTAAAACATTTTTACCAAATATCCCATAATAATACATATATTTTACAAGATTACAAGTAAAAGCTGCTGCAAATATGTGTAAAAATGACCTAACAGTCAATCGCGAAAGACGCAAAACGGCACGCTTCGCAACTGCCGGGCCGCGCCACCGCGGTGTGCATTGCTGCGTTCAAAAGGCTCCAGCTAGTTTATTTTCGAAAATGGATCTTATATTAATTGGAGAAAAATGGAGCTTATGAAATTCTGCAGTTTTTGGATCAAAAATAATTCCAAAAGGGTTTTATATAAGCGAGATAGGTTGAAGTGAATCAAACAGTGAATGAAAAAAAGTATTCGTTTTTTCACAAAAGTAACTGTTTTCTGAATATTTCTGAAAAAAAAAAAAAACTTCGAGTACCATATGAAAGAGCTTATTTCTAGCTCTACCTGAGTGAAAAAAAAAGTTCAATAGCTATTTTATTTCCCGAGATATGGAGACTCAAAGTTAAAATTATTTTTTTTCGGTTTTTTGATGTTTTTCACCTATAATTTTGGTCTCGACCAAAAGAAAAAGTCCCCATATTCATTTTTCTATGTAGAAACATTCGTTAATATAGTGGTAGTATTCTCGTTTGGTTATACGCCAATATTGGGTTCGTCTCTAAAACGACGAGTTATTAGCGTTCCGCCGCCGGACTATTAACTTGGGTTCTGATTATCATCGATGTTGAGTTTGACAGGATTCGCATACAATTTATGTCAGACTCTTATATTCAAGCACCAGTTGGAATTCAACCTAAGTATTTGTTTTTGGTGGCCTCAGTCATCAACTATATGGATTATACGTTTTATTATCGAACTAAAATACTATCCTACCAAACACAAAAGTATGTAATTAGAATTGGCTAAATTGTCTTTATGGATATAGCCAACAATCAACTGAAATTTGAAGGAAAATATATGGGACAAAAAAGCAAATGGTCAGGACTATACATTGTTCAATCATCAAGGGTAGATCTGTTAGCGATATGAATGAATATGAACTTCGATAAAAATAGTTAAAAGTAAATTTTTGACAGTGGCAATATGCCTACCTTTCAATGAAGCATAATTTGCCTGGAGTTCAGGCTGGAAATGTGTGCGAAGAGATAGCGACCCACCTAGAATGCGAATAAGATCATTTTGTCAGAGTCGGTTACATCAGAAGCCAATAATCACTACCGTTTCGTTTTCTGCTTTTGTATATAGTTTCAGTCCTTGACCTTCATCGACCTGAGCAGATAATAAGAATATAAGCTACTACAAAACCTGCTCAGGGACCCTATTCATGACAAATAAACTTTCACCTTCCAAATTTGGGTTACATTCTAAATGCCACTGCCATATGTTAGTAGCCATGATTTGATATTAGAATTGGTGAATACAGACGTATTTCTTACCGACTGACAATACGGCGCAATATTTTTGTCCACCAATTGGAAGTTTTGCCATAAATAACATTAATCAATGCCAATAATTCGTGTCGAAAATGTGGAAATCACATAACCCCACGTCGTGAAATCGACATGTTCATATGTGGTCGACTGGAAAAAGCAGCAGTCATTTTGTCCGCCGATATGACCAATTGATTGTGTGATTGTATCTTAAATAATTCTGCGTAAATGGTTTATGTAGTGATCACGAAACATAACGGCCTAAAATCGAAGTGTTTGAGTCGGTAGACTCGTCATTGATTAAATTGAATTGAATAAAATATGTGGTAATTACAATTCATCACATCGTAAAATCGACACGTTGAGAAGTTGATAATTCGACACTGTGAATGGTGAATAGGGGATTTGAAGAATTGAACGATGCAATACTTGTTCAAAATCACGTATTTCAACATGGTGTATTGAAATCATATGACCTTATTTGAATTCACCTGACAATGAACGACAATTTTTATATCTGAAGGGTGAAACAGGTAGGTGAAAATTCATTTTGGTCAGTTTGACTGAGATGTTGGGAAAAACCCTATGCAGCTTCTTAATAGAAGTATATAGAGGAAGTGAAAGTATAGAAATTAAAATGATTTTCAGAATATGAACGATCTACAACATTGACAAAACATTCCACGCCTGTTTAATTGATTGTGAAAATTTTTCATTTTGCCCAAGAAATCAATGTGTGATTCAACCTACGACGTCTGTGGGAGGGATCACCATCTACCCGTTGTATCTATTGCTCTCAAAGTTTTTTACATAAGGTTGGCTTACCATCCTACATCTCGATAAATAATGGAACGAGAAAGCTTAGAGGGTGGACTAGGTGCAGATTTCTATTCGTCACTTCGACTGAAATATTATCAACATAAATTTTGTTCTTAAAAATGACATTAGAACATGGAAGTTTATACAATGATTAATTGGAAGTTGGAGCTATAAAATAATCAGTAGAATATAAATGATCTACAAAACTGATGAAAATTTTCATTGATTTTATTTCATTCGATCACAACTTTTTGGCATTGAACATAATCGATCAATAAAAAGTAAGATTCAAGCTACAACCTCCTCATGGAAAATGTGAGGAAAGACATGACTTGGAAACGGACCCACTGAAGCCGTGCAACCGTAGTAAGTATCCCTTCAACTGATTTGTTCGCAAGGTTGGCTAATCTTCATTTATATATACAATGCTGGTCATGGTACCAGCCTCAAGTTTTTGTATTAAGCTGCAACGAAATGATTTCGAGATTATATGTATTTCGGAGTTTTGCTCCAATAGTATATTCTTCATTCGATATTACATAACGAAAGAAATATTGACTGATAACAGTTTGAGTTCATTATGAATATCTCTTCATTCATATACCTGAATTTGCTAGATATGATATAGTGATAAAGTGAAATGCACCACCTGATGAATTTCAAACTTCGTAAAGGTCATGAAGAATGTTATCAAGGTGACTACGAAAAAAGAAATAAGTCAAATACTAGGATACAAATTATCTGGAAATATATATTCATCATATATATTTCCCATTTGATAATACACTTGGGCAGTGTCACATTCAGTCAGAAATTTTATATCGAGACTCTCTTCGGGGCTTTCAAATCCAATAAACAATACAACACTTCATCAACAACAACATAACGCTTCAAA
Organism: Zygogramma bicolorata; assembly: GCA_032362365.1. Classification (NCBI taxonomy): domain Eukaryota; kingdom Metazoa; phylum Arthropoda; class Insecta; order Coleoptera; family Chrysomelidae; genus Zygogramma; species Zygogramma bicolorata. The sequence continues at coordinate 42,791 of JAVJAQ010001994.1, forward strand.
TACTAGTCAAGATGCCAATATATAGCACGCGTCGTGAGAATAGTGCGGAGTGACAATTCTCCCATGGAGTGGCCAGACCCGCATCAACGCGGCACTCCACACGCCAGGCGCATCATTTCACACGCCGCCGTGTAATGGTACCTTTAGGCAAGGTACAAAATGAGACGCGTATAGCGAGTGCGGCGCGAGTTCAGTACAGCACATCTTTCACTTACTCAATAAAATAAAATTTCCCATCGTCGTATATCTTGTGAAACCTCACACAGACATTGGGAAATCAACCTTTTTTCAAACAATGCTGAAGGTATGCTCAACTATTTTATAAAACAGATCCACGACACGTTCCGTCACTTCAATGTCAGGAAACCTAGATGTTTTCGATGATTTGCATATTATAATGGCAGAATTATTATACCAGTCTTCACTGAAGTTTTTTGTAAGGATTTTCAGAGCATTTTTTTTCAAATATTGGAAAATAAATCAGATTCGACCCTCAATCAAGCGAATATTTCCATAGAGCACAATATCAGCTCACATGAGGCCTGGTTCATCATTTATTCACATAACAGAAATATGAAGAAAAAAATCTAGAGATTTCCTGCTTCTCATGTTCCTCCAGAGAGGAATCACTGTGAATGGTGAATGGGGAATTTGAAGAATCCTAGAATTGTACGAGGCAAAACTTGTTCAAAACCGACGTATTTGAACATAGTGTATTGAAATCATATGACCCCAATTCAACCAAAAGCCCCCATATCCATCCATATTTCTCAGCAGATTCGATAAGTAACCTGATATTTTCACGCTGAAGTAATTTATAGTCTTCAAGATAACGAAAAGTAGCACGAAAGCCCTCGTTACATGGCAAACGCAAATATAAAAATGTTATCGGTATCGTTTACATAGGAAACCCCCATTGTTTCCCTAATGTAATGCTTCTGAAAATGAATTAAGATTCCATCAATTATTAGCCTGTGAACTGCTTCGGAATTATGAGCTCCATTTTCTTACGCACACATTCATGAATATAAATTAAGTGAAATGAGGTGAAAATAACTTTTTCATGTGGGTTCGTTTTTTGAAGTCACTATCTTGGTATTCTATCAAACTTATATCATCTGTTCTTGTGATGGAAATTTGAGTCATATACCGTGTGACACAGACTCATGGTACACCCCCGTTTTCTCCTTTGTTTTTCTAGCTATATTTTTGAAATTCGGAACATTGAATATGCTCACTGAACAGCATTTTGCGACATATCTGAAAGAAAAAAACAACTTTCAATTTTTCCGGAAATGACATCAACTTTCGATTCCTGAATGGGACATCCTGTATATTGTAACATGATCGGCTAGGGATGATCATGAGGAATCCAACGATATCAGGTTGGATGATGTTATCTCCAATGACTGCGGAGATATCGCCATTTATATTATCCATAAGCTCAACGAGTCAATCCAATTCTCTCTCCCACTCATTGACCTTATGAATGAAATAAATGGCGATATCTCCGTAGTCATCGGAGATAAAACCACAAAACCTGGTATCGATGGATTCCTGATGATCAACCCTAACCGATCATGTAACAATATACAGGGTGTCCCATTCAGGAATCGAAAGTTGATGTCATTTCCGGAAAAATTGGAAGTTGTTTTTTCCTTTCAGATATGTCGAGAAATGCTTCTCAGTGAGCATATTCAATGTTCTGAATTTCAAAAATATAGCTAAAAAAACAAAGGAGAAAACGGGGGTGTACCATGAGTCTGTGTCACACGGTATAGCATTCATTTCGGAGTACGCGTAGTGCATATATCATTATACTTTGAGCCACGTTCTCATAGACCATAATATGTTTTTGTGAATACATCTTGCAAATGAATATTTCATTGGAAAAATACCCAAACGAAACTGTAGATGAAAATGTGATAAAATGAAAAAAAAGTTGAGGAAGATTGAGTGGTTGATATTGGATACATCGTCATCGGATCCAGACAGTACAGGGTTCTGCCATAGCATATTTTGTGGTATGCTATATAGAACATCGAAAGATAGAGGACTATTCGTACAGTTTTTCCATACAGTAAATGAATGCGGTTTATGCCGTTCACTTGAAACTCTGCCCGTACAAAAGGACATTGAAATACAATGTTCATGACATTTTTCAACCTGAATTCGATTCAAATATAAGCGAGGGGAAAACTGAATCATAGGTGATAACAATTGAAACGAAAATACTCAGATGCATCAGATCAAGACGAGACTGTTGTGCAGTTTTCAAATGACAGCACTTTTTGCCGTTCTTTCGAAACTTTCCTCATTCTAGAAAACATTGCTATACATGTATGAATTTATATATATATATATATATATATATATATATATATATATATATATATATATATATATATATATATATATATATATATTGTTATGAGATGAATTTGGTTAAAAGAAAAGGAGAAATGTAGAATTGTGAGTTTGAACTATGGAGGGAGTAAATATGTTCAGTACAATATGTTGAGCTCACTTCGGCTAACCAAAATCATCCACCATAAAATAAAAATCCAATGATTTTGCTATGGGAACTTCTCAGCTGTGTTGGGTTTGTGACAGGGCAAAAGACAAGACAGGTACAATTCCACGCTGGACAGCCTACAATACAAAGAATATCACATATTTAACATATTACGTACTGACAATAACATTTCAAACAAATTAAATCAAATATCTTTAGGAACCTCTCGCAAACAAAATAACAATATAAAAAGATCATTTGTTATTAGTATTGAGTAAACTAGTTCATAATGAGAGTGGCCTATGAAAAGTGATTTAGCAGAAAAATGTTGGCTTGGCAACAAGAGATCAACAAGTAAAAATTTAATTTATATCAGAATAATCTACAAGCACAGTAAATATTAGACATTGTAACAAATAGAAACTGAAGTCGTACCAGAGAATATGATTTCCGAGTTCCAGAGGAATGGACAACAGCTGCAATCCAGGTACAAATATCTGATCCATTTCACTTCAAGAAAAGCATTAAATTCCTGTGTATATTACAATCTTCAATCTCCTGATCCTCCTGAAATTTATTTGCCATCTCATTCATCGAAACATAACCAAAAGACGATTTTCCGCATAGAAACATTTCAAGGCAGTGTTCGTTTATAATAAATTTCATTTAGTGGTTTTTAAAACGTGTTCGGAAACTGCACGGAGCAGACTAACCTTGAAATTTCCCTTTATATATTTCTATATAGTATATTTGATAATAAGTTGGGTTTCTCGTAGTTCAGGGACAGTAAATATAAGTGATTTCATGAGAAAAATTATTACATATTGAAATTTTCAAAGATCTATTGAAAAAAGTTACTGAAATGAAATAAAATTGGTAACAGATTTGATTTTGGAAACATTTTATCTGGTTCTTCATATGAATAGCATTTTATGGAATCAAGAAACTGCTTTACCATCCAGAGAAACTGCACCACTGAGAAAGAGTTCTCAGTGTTCATTGGCGTCGAACTGAGCTAGAAAAGAGGTAAGGTAAGAAGGCACAAATACAGGTGAAAGTGAAATACTGGGCATATTTACTATTGAAAAAATCGAAACTACTTTCTGAAAATCAACTTTACATTTCTTTTACAAAAATTCACAAAATAACTTTTGATTCTATTTCATTGCAATGGATAATCACTATTTTGTCAGAAAAATAAAATAAAATTATTATTACAATAAATATATATACATATATATATATATATATATATATATATATATATATATATATATATATATATATATATAACATATTACGTACTGACAATAACATTTCATAACACCTAACAGAAGATCAAACTCAAAAACATTCAAGAAACACACTGTACAATGAAATTCACAAACCACAAAACAAAACAAGGACATTGACAGATTAGAAAAGATTGAGACAAGACATGTAATTCATATGAATCTAATGGTAATTTGGATTGAAAATGTCATACATATATATATATATATATATATATATATATATATGTTACCGGCAATGTGTATAATTCAGGCATTGTATAGAATGCCTAGGCATTCTATACATTGCCGAGTGAATCCAGGCAAAGTATGAAATAAACTCATTTCTTAACAATTGTACAAACTTTGCCTAGGCATTGTGTATAATGCCTAGGCATTATATAGAATGTCGAAAGTTTTGCAGGCAAAGTATAAAATGAACAACATTGTTAAAAATTGTTTATTGCAAATAACAAACATGAAATTTATTGAACATAGGATCTGAAAATCCTCATATTTTACTAGAGTAAAATTTAAAAGTGAAACATTAATTTAAGAAATTACTTGTTACAGCAGGAAAGAGAACTATGGTTAGGTTAGGTTAGGTTAGGTTAGGTTAGGTCTGTCTGTTCCATTGTTTTCAAGTTAAGGTTAACCTAACCTAACCTAACCTAACCTAGCCTAACCTAACCAAAGTTCTCTTTCCTGCTCTAACAAGTAATTTCTTAAATTAATGTTTCACTTTTTAATTTTACTCTAGTAAAATATGAGGATTTTCAGATCCTATGTTTAATACATTTCATGTTTGTTATTTGCCATAAACAATTTTTAACAATGTTGTTCATTTTATACTTTGCCTGCAAAACTTTCGACATTCTATATAATGCCTAGGCATTATACACAATGCCTAGGCAAAGTTTGTACAAATGTTAAGAAATGAGTTTATTTCACAATGGAACAGACAGATTTTTAACTCTATATATATATATAGATGCCTACTGTTAAGTTGTCACCTCCGTTAAGTTGGGTAGGCGACCTGACCTCCGGGTCAAGGGGCTGTCTGACTGATATAAAATTTGTGAATTTATGATGAGGGGAAAGTCCGGAATCCGTTTATCAAAAGAGGGGTAAAGATTTATTATTTTGAAATCTGGTAGGAACGGAGAAGGCGTTGTTTCCTCATCATATATAGCCATATACTCGATATATCTTCTCCCTTGTCACCTCCTACATCGTTGCCACGTTTCGGAGGACACAACGTAGAGTAGGTTTTTTTGGAAATAAGTGCGGAAATCGATAAATTGAGTACCTAAATCTAAGCAAGTATTTCTCCATGAAGTTTTTTCAGGAAGGCAATACTCTTCGACTTATTCGCGAGTGAAATTGTCGGTTTTCCGGCAAAAAAAACTCGTTTTCAGATTTTTTTTGCGAATAACTAGAAAAATGAATCGTTTTTCAGATCCTTTCAAAAACCTCCATTTTTTTTTTTTCATGTAAGTTCCTAGTTCCTAGCAGCGAGATATGCAGAGAATAATGTCGATTCCTATCTTTTCGTTGGAAAAAAATAGGAATCTCTTACGCCCCTTTTGAAAAAAAAAAACGTTGCCATTTCACATTTAACTTTATTTAATATTCTTATGATACGTTCTAAGTGTTTGACCAGTTGGAAGTAATGAGGGAAAATCATTTTCGTTGTTTAACAAAAAATCTCCTTTGCTTCAAAATGACTCAAAAAAATATTAATGACACGCAGAATTTTGTAGAGTTCAAAATTGTAGTTTTTTCTTCTGAAAATTTTGGAGTGTTATCTTTCTCTGTACGATAAAAATGAGAAAAGTACTTTGCGCGAACATACGTAAGCTTCAACTGGCCATATCTTACTCCATTTTTATCCTACAAAAAAGAAATACCTACAAATTTGTACAATATATTGCGTGTTATTTATATATTTTTATTTATTTTGTATAAAAGGCCATTTTTCTCTCTTCAAGCTCAATTTTTTTCAAACATAAGTACTTTCAACTGGTCAAACACTCAGAACGTATGGAAAGAACATAAATGAAGTTTATTGTGAAGTGGCAACAATTTTTTTCAAAGGGATGGAAGACAGGGTAAGATTTTCACAATTTTCTCCAACGAAAAAATAGGAATCGACATTATTCTCTTCATACCTCGCTTAGTTTTGATATTACGAACTTCCATGAGAAATAAAAATTGAGTCCTTTCAAAAGACTTCAAAATGGGTTCAATGAGATTTTCCCGAAAAATACATTGGTTTTTGGTCATTGTACGTAGAAACTTTTCATTTTGGCAATACCAATCATTTTTCAACGAGCAATAATTTCGTTTGTATTGGGTCTGCATAAATCATGAATACACGATTACCTTTGTAAAACCTAGAGTATTGCTCACCTCAGGTTTTTCTATTGAATGCGTATTTCTCAAGTTATTCGCAAAAAATAATCTGAAAAAAACTTCATGAAAGAAAAGCTGCTTTGAATTAGTCAATATATCGATTTCCGCACTTATTTTCGAAGAAAAATGTTTCACCCCCAAGAAGGGGTTGCATCCACCACAGGGCAGATTTTGAAATAGAGGGTAAGTAGAACCTATATACAAATTTTTATACAAATTGGTACTGTATGGGATAATTACACAGTTTACACATTTTTACACGATCATAGACTGGAGTGATAGGTGGAATATTTGAATTAGGTTTTCGATCAATCTGTATGGTAGTTTCTTAGAGTTCCAATTAGTAATATCTGAAAGTAAAATTAGGATTTCAATGAAATATTGAAAAAAAAAACGAAGAGTTTCTGTGTATTCGATTTCATTGCTCAGGTTAAATAAGGATATCTCTAGCAGATTTTTGAAGATATCTGGAAAACTATTCCCATTTTGAAACACGATTATTTCATTCATTTCATAATTCAAAAAACTATGACTGGCTCCTTCATTTGACGAATTGATCAGCTATGGATTCAATGTTCCTGTGGAACTGTTCTAAGATTTCACCCTCTCGATTTGAATTATAAAATATTCTTGATGAAATAACATAGGTAAGATGTTGATTACTCCATTAGGTCTCAACAAATGCAGTTTAACAATAAATATGCAAGCACATCCGAATTGTTGTTTAAGAAAATACCATTTCGGAGATCGTGGTTCTTTGAGTGTAATAGCAAGAAACACGCTATAACAAATTCAGTACTTTCTGCACGGATCTCAGAATTTTTTCATTATCTCTTCTATTCCTGTATTCACAGAGAATTGTCTTTGGAATGTTCCGACGTTTCTGTTCATGAAATACATCAAAATGGTTAATGCAATGATATAAATACTACACTGTTCTTTTTAGAATATGGTTGATCACAGGATCAATCAAAAATAAAGAATTGGGTGTTATTGGTGACGAATCCTTCCTGTGATAATATAATGAGCGAATTTCTAATAGCGTGAATATCCTGAAATATTTTTAACCGAATGTAATGTGTGAAAAATTCCGCTCTGATATTTGTTTTTTCAATTTTTGAAGGTGACATTGCCTCATAAGTCAGTTATATATCTTTATTTTATTCAGATATGCAAGTTATTGAAGTTGAAACGAATTTTATCGAAACGTTGTATCCTCTGAAATACACGTATAAGATTCTGAAAATTTCATATGAGATTTCGCAGAAAACAATATATTTCAACCAATAGCTCTTGAAAAAATATTTTCATCAAAAATACTTCGGTTCCAAACCCTACAGATATCAAATTATTTCTATACTGATTCGACACAAGTTTCTCTATCTACCTCAGCTATGCATTATTTCGATGAGAAAACTATGGTAGATCTAGTTTTTGTCGGATGCATCATGTGAACTGTCATAAAATTAATAATGAATACTAAATGTCCCAGTGATTCTTTCGTAATTTCCTCCCGTCAGTATATCTTTAATGGAATGCTCTCAGCTATCATAAGAAGATACATTGGAATATTATTCTTTTCTGAATTAACAAAAACTGCTATGAGTCCATCAAGTATTTAAGACTAAAGCAGATAAAATGAAACGTATGGAATCTCATTGTTGACTGGAGTATTCCCAACTGACCAGTAACTTTTTGTTTATTAAAATGAATATGTTTGTTTGTTTTATTTGTTTGTATGTCTCTGATAGACTTGAAAACTGCCGAATTCGATTGAAATTTATGGAATATTTTCGAGAAAGGTTGGTTGGGTGGCAGGATTTTTTTTAACAATTGTTTCCTTTCGGGCGTTTCGAATTTGATTAAATTATCCTTTGGGGCTCTGTAACAATGAATTTTCATAAATATATCTCCCACAAAACTTTTATGATTATCATTATTTCTATTTCACGAGAAATGATGGAATCCTAATCAAATTACTCACAGAAAAAAATTTTTTTTTGTTTAACTTATAACTATATTGAAAACCATTAGACATATTAGACACATAATAATAAAAACATTGCAACAACAGAATTTTATAGACAAACAACCAACACAACCGACATGAAACAAACGAATAACTCCATGTATGATTTCTATAACGTGGTGTTTGTTTTTATCAATGACAGAAAGAATGGGACCTAAAAATGGGGGGAATTATTTAGGTATTTCACTGATCAAGTTGAAATGTGCGTATTCATGCTATCGACATCCCTTCTAGTGTTGACACTATCGTGTTTGAGAGTTTGAGGATATGCATCATTTCGCTAAGAAGTCATTTGGATGAAATAAATATGGTTGAACATCTAGAACAGTTGGATGATCAAAATCAATCATGTGTCTATGCTCCCCTTATATTCTACGAGGGCTGTGCGGTTTTTCATATTCATTTTTTTTGAGTGTCTCATGTGTTCTGAAATTAGTATTTCAAGATACCATCCTGTTTGACCTATTGGTCAAACAGGACGGTATCTGGGCAGCTTCCATAATTCAATTTGCACATTATGTTGGATTGTATGCCTTGAAGTGTTTAATTTTTTGTTTTGAAAAAAAGTTCTTTCCAACTGTATTTTCATTTGAGAAAGCCACCTTCATTTGTTCCTCACTGAGTAGCATTCCAACTTTTTCAGATGAATTTTCTATGTATGAATAATTCAGCAATATCGGATATATGAAGCCATTCATTTGTTTCATGTCGTTTATGTTGGTTGTTTATCTCGAAAAAAATTGTTCTTGAGGTTTTTTTTTTATTTTCAATTATGTATATGAGTGATATGTCCGTTTGTTTTTGAAATGTTCATGAGGTTGAAACGAAAAAAAAACCTTTTTCGGTGAGTATTTTGATTGAGAATTCATCATTTCTTCGTTAAACTTTAATTGTGGGAGGTATATTTATAGAAATTCATTATTACAGAGCCTAGACAAAACTTATTGAATTCGAAACTTCAGCAAGGGAACAATTGTTTTTTTTTATAAAAATTGATCTTATTACCCAACCAACCTTTCTCGAAAACGATTATCAGATAACTAAACCAGTCAAATGGTTACGGAATATGTTCGACAGATTTTGAGGATATTTGAAGTACTCCGAGCCATTTTCATCAAGATGGCAGATCCAAGATGGCGAACGAGTTCCGTAATTATGGCTAGATTCGATTCAAAATTGAAACGGAACGGAAAGGCATGCGTTGCAATGAATATGAATAAAAAAAAGTCACTGATATAATCACCGGCTCTGGAAACCGGAATAAAATCGGACCCTCATCATATAGCTTGGCAGCCATATCGATCACTATCATTACTCAAAAAAACATTCATGATACAATTTATGAAACTTCTTTTAAAATGATTTTTGAATGATAAATATTTTTCATACGTTCACCATTTCAAAAACGGACTAAAGAGAATATAATATTTTTCCTAGCCCTATAAAGATTTATATCTGTATAAAGATTCCTTAAACGGAAAACGTGAGGGTGCATGCGCATGTTGTATTATACATTGCAGGCACCCCACGTTTTTTGTTGAAGGAATCTGTATGGGAATTGAAAAAAGTCATTCAAACTTTTCAGTCCGTCTTAAAAACATGGTATATTGAAAAATATCTACTAAATGATAATTATTTTCTGCTTTTCAGTCTTGTGTCGTGTCTACGGAATTTTGCAATGATTAGAGCTTAACCCAAAAACTCCCACATACCAATTTTGAATGGAATCGAACAATAATCACAAAATTCGTCCGCCGTCTTGAATTCATGAATTGAAACAAAACATTCGTAGTCCCCGACCCCGAAGGCCCCCACACACCAATTTTGAATAGAATCGAACCATATTCACAAAAATCGGTCGCTATCATAGAGTAACAATTTCTTTTTAACCAGATACAAATTTCGTAATGCATTGTCAGCCACTTCTGAGCTATTGGCCAAATTTCTAGTATCTTGCTCATCGGGAAGTTAGTTTAAAATCGATCACAAAATTCCACTCGAATAATTATACGTAATAAAAAAATGGTGATTAAATATCAGAAGATCTTTTTGGAGAAATAGGGCGTAATGAATTGACACCAGAATTATGAACACTTGACAAATGTCAAGTCAATAGGAAAACTAAAAGTGGGTCTAATGTCACTTGCAATATTTCCTAGGTAACAGGTAGGTAGAGAGAGAAACCGATGAACCGAGAAATACGTCAAAAAAAAGCAGTCAAGAAAGCATTATGGTCGTGGAATTTACTCATCCGTATTTTGGTGCTGTCATCTCTATTTATGTTGAAACGGTGTTGATGTTTCCTGCATTGAAAATATTCTCGCGAGAGAACTTTCGACCTGGAACCAAGAAAATACAATGTTGCCATTTTCGGAGGTGACAGCATACCCGCTGATTAACGGAGGTGACAACGTCAAATATGTAACCTTAAATGCATGCGACGCTAGCGCCAGTGATATACGGTTGAACTAAAAACTTTTTGAGTGGGTAAAAAGGGGTCCTTGTGACCTCCGGACAAATTTTTGATATGATGATCCTTGGAACCTGTAGAACCTATCTGGCCAAAAAACAAGCAGAAACGTTGTATATGAGGTGACAACGCTGTTTGAGTTTCCGTTTTTGAGGTGACAAGGTACCCTTTATCAATATTATTATTTATATATATATATATATATATATATATATATATATATATATATATATATATATAAATTAAACGACTATGGAACTTATTAGGTATCGTTACAACCGTGTATGACATCAAAGAATAAAGCTTGACACACAATAAACCTTGTAGGAATCGTAAAAAAGATATATTTTTTTTATGAGACGAAGAATTAACGTGTCATGGTGCTCTACCTACTTCGGCGTTTATTATGCAAGTAAAAGTAAAGAATCCATCAGAAGCATAGTCATTGAAATACAGAAGTTTGCAGAACACCTTCGATATAAGAATAGATGTATGCTGAGAGCCTTTTGGGCCCTTGGGAAAATGAAGGTGGAATATATATTTATTCAGGATTACATTCAGGTGGATAGAAATGTACCCTCATTTAGTCTAATTATGTAACATAAAATATGGCATGTCATTGTCAGATGACGAAGCGATTCTTGAAAAAAATATATTAAGGAGATCAGTCTCAAAAATTATTTGATTATATAAAATTTGTTCAGATCATCTTCAGTATATGAGAACGTGGCTCGAAGTATAACTACTGATTAAGTGACTCACCTTTGAGGAAATTGAATTCTTATTATACGATGAGCCACGTTCAATCAGACCAACCCATCACGAAAACACGAATATATTTTTCTGGTTACCCTCCCCTTTCCCTAAAAAAGTGCCAGGGCACGGTGAGTGAGTGATATGATATCGATAATTTTTAGATTTTTTTTCTTTTGGCAACAGGTAGTGACTACACATTTTGGTCTAATTGAACGTGGCTTCTCGTAGGATTGAATTCCCTTACAGGTAAGTAATTCAATCCCTTATTTTTAGTATTGACGAATGGTGATGAATAGGTGAATGAGCAGTGCGCGGCAAAAAAGATGAGTTTCGCTTACTGAGAGCGGACTGCAAAAAAAACTGAAGTATTGAGCAAAGTGATGGAAGGTTGGGAAGTTTTTATTTAAAAGGTCGATAACGAATTATTTCGAAAAGTAATATCACCAAATGGATCAGCAGATCTCATCAAGTGAAATATTCTCCCAACATTTCAGATCATTACTCTCACAAGAATGGATATGTAGACGGTGAGATTAGTTTCAAAATGATCTTTTCTCCGAGCAATTTCTACAATTGGTTACCCCATTCCCCCAAGTATCCAATTATTATGGAAGTCAACAGACGAAGTCCATATCAAACCAAGCAATCCCTCAGCAGGTAGTTCTAAGCACTACCTTACGTTGTGAAATATATGAATATCTCACCAAAGTCTTCATATTCACTATATGTTTCTTTCTTCTGAAGATGCTGACGTTGATGTTGAAACGCTCATCGAGTGCAAATATTATCAATTTGGTGTTAGGGAAATTATTCTCGACAAGTTGTCATAAATATTAGTCGAATGCCGAAAAATTTCAGTTTGAAAACAAAATTGATATTATTCATCAGATTTGAGATTCACACGTTGTTGCACAATGCACAATAAACAAAGAAAATGTCAAGTTCAGAAGTAAATATAAACCATTTTTAACTGAAAAATCATTCAAATCCTCATTGTTTTATTCTCTTCCGAATCGATTATTCAAATACACTACACCATATGACCCAAGAAACGTATCGCTCTGAATTCTGATAGAAATGAACGAGTTTCATGCTTGCCGCAGTTCTGAATTTGAACCTTATTCCGTAATTTATTCCTTTGCCAATAATGCGTACTCCATGCCTTTTTCTCTTTCTCCACTTTGAATTGGGATTGATTTATTCCTGATATAAAAACTCCTCCCTGACAGTTGACCATTAGTCATATAAACGAGTATATTATAATATGAAACAGCCTATTTCTATTCGATAGCACCCTCCCTTTGATTGTTACTTTCAGAAATCTCAGTTGATTTAACAGACAGAAAATTGTATTTCATTTTCCGAAAAAATTTCTCGGCCCTATTCAAGGAAAAAGTATTTCCTCGAATTAACCTGTAGCAACTCATCCCATCACACCTAACTCTTCATCTTCGAACACGTCCCGAATGAAATCCTTGGAGCAATCACGAAACTAATTCAAACTTATTTAATTCTCTCACGCAAACCACACCATTTGTATGAGATTCGAGAAGGAAAACTTATCAAACATAAAAGAATATTAACTGTTCCGGTTTTATCAAGATTTTCTTTTCGTACTCGAAAAAATGTGAGAAAACTGAATGAATGCAGCAGTAACCGTGGACATTGAAGAATTTTCATACATTCGCCATTCTGTAGATTGTGTCATGTTGGCATGCCATCAAATACTTACCCGATCGAACATGGGTTCACATCCCGCGGCAGACGATGATTTCTGATTTCAGCTGGACTGAGAACGCTATGTGCGTATATTGTCTGAATGTTTCCTGAGAAAATGTTCTGGATTCCATTTCTTAGATTTTATCTTAACTGGAAATGAAAGGAAAGTTTATTATATTTCTCAATTTCTGTAGTAAACTTTACTGTGGGTTCTTCCTGGTTCACGTGCTCGGAAAAAGGTATCCAATTGATACTCGCCATGTTGACAGATCACAAATATATCATCAAAATATCCTTTGTGTACGAGGCAGTGTTTATGCTGTTCATGCAAGGCCTTCAAGAATAAAAACAGCTGAACATAGAAACAACTTGAGAAGACGAGAAATAGATCAGTCGAAACCGGCTGAACACATTATTACCGACAAATGGTCGAGTGGAATGACATCAATTCACAGAAATGAAGAGATTGCTACTTTTTCATTGAGTATGGATCCATGTTGGATTCCATTTCTGATAGGGAAAGTTAAACTGGGGATATTCAATTTGAAATAGGTTGTGTCGAAATAAACATTTGGTGTAGCTATTGATGGATGAGTCATGCCACATATTGACACTACGTACCAAAAATTCCAATTTCGTTGAAAATTTTCGATTTGAAAAGGGAGGCAGCCTAGTTTCTGAAACGTCTTTAAGAAGAAGTATACATTTTTCAATGAATTTGTTGGTCAAATGTCCAAATTTATAAAATTACGATACGTACCTGACAAAATATTCAACCAAATTTGCATTTTTTTTCAATTTGCAGTCACGTATCGGGGGAAATACAGCAATTTGCACCAAAAACAAATATTATAGGAACCTCATATAACAAGGTTAGCATCCCCAGTAGAAGAAAACAGTTTCCTTCTCCTGAAGATGCTGAACTTGTTAGCAAAACTCGCGTCAGTGTCAGTGATGTAAGTTTGAAGTTAGGATAATTGATCTCTACAAAGACAGAATTGTTTATGAAAAGGGGGCGAAACATCCAAAGATTTATCACACTGGCCGTTTTTATGAAAATTTTATAGCCGCAGTCTTAACATTTAGATAGATTGATAGACAGATACATAGATGAACTTTTATTTCCAACAGATGTCAAAGCATCCAATTACAGGAAATGTTAATACTACATATTGAGTTGATCATAACATAATTGCAGAATCACATATCTACAATACATACACATATACATATACAAATGTACACTGTACACATATAAACACGTACACCACACATACACATGGTAATCAAAGAATGATCATTTGTGAAATAACACTACAAAATGTATAGATTGATGAAAAATATACCAATGATAGACAAAAAAACATTGGATTATGAAAAATATAAAAATGACAAATGTTGACATGAATGAATGAAGTGAATTCATCATTATCATTGTTATTACATAATGGACATCGATCTCAAAATAGATCTGTTGATATTTTTGAATTATAAACAAATTATATCACTATCCTGGCATAAATCGTTATAATTTTGGCACATGATTTGAACTGGCGATTTCCGTAAAACATTTGTTCTGTAACTACTACCGTAGAATGTACGATGATATCGCGACTATTCAGAGGGATGAAATGGAACTCGTTCAGTAAAACCGAATACTCAGTTCCTCTCATGGAATAATTTCCTGTGGTTTTGAAGGAAAGATTCTTCGAAAAAAAAATGTGTAGTTCACTCTCGTATAGTCGATAGGTTTCCATAATATCCGAGGAAATATTTTCTGCTCTCTTCTTCTCTAATCACAACTTTTATTAATGAAGTGGAATGTTAAACATTTGGAATTTTTTCTGCTTCTTGTTAATAATGTTCTTTGAATTATACTCACGTACCTATAACAGAGAGGGTTTGATTTTTTTATTTTACTCCTTTCTCAGAAGTTGTAATGTTTATTCTTTGATTCGGAGAAGAGGAGAGCAGAAACGTACTTCAAAAAACTTCGTTCTCTCTACAAACATATCCAGGATCTTAAATTTCGTAATATACTCCTGCCAAACACTTCATGCGAAATAATCTTTTTTTTGCATACGATATCAATTTGATGCAAAAATTCACACGTTTCCCAAATCGATCAAACTGATTCACACAGTTTACAAATGAGTTAACATGAACCTGGTAGTTCCCCAGGGGTCGATCCTAGGGCCACTGTTTTTTTCACTCTTCATCAGTGACCTTATGTTCATATGAGTACAGAGTATGTAATTATGCCGATGACACAACCTTGGCAACTGAAGGGAGCACCCCTGTGAAACTGCGGGATAATTTGAACAAGAATAGAATTTACGGAATGGTGCAAGAGAAACTCGATAGTTAACTCCGAGACAACAATTTGCATGAAGCTTTATTACAGATCTCTTATGCAGAAATTTTTCAGGTGAGAGTTTCAAATAATACAGTTCAACATAGTTCACATAGTGCGAAGTTCCTTGGAACCTTTCTAGATGCAGATATAAGCTGGAATACAAATATAAATGCTATTTGTGAAAAAATAACATTGCTATTTTATAACTGTTTTAACACAACACATTTTTTCAATATATATATTATGCTTTGATCTACTCCCACATTTCCTATAACATCAGCATCTGGGGATGCTCTAGTGGTGCCAAAATAATATTTATTTCACAAAAAAGAATCCTTAGGCTCATTCTCAAATTAGGAATGAGAGACTCATGTAGGGAATATTTCAGTAGGTACAAAATTTCAACCCTTCTTTTTATATATATTTCCAAATGTGTGATGTTGTGTCTCGAACACATTCATTTGTATGAGACAGTTTCCAGTTGTCATCAGTATCCTTCAAGGAGCGGTGATCTCATGAGCGTTCCTATATATAACATTTCTTTTTTAGAAATAGTCCATCGTATACAGAAGTGACATTCTTCAAACATCTTCCAGAATATATCAGAATAATTAAAAATGAAAATATGTTTAAGTCAAAACTGGGAGTAAATAATATTGAATATTCCTTAGCAAAGGAAGTGTCCCATTTAATTGTTATACTTTCATATACCAAACTTATGTACAGCTTAAAATATCTTATTTTATGTAGATTTGAATCATTTTGTATTAACTAGCTACTATATATTTTTGACGTGTCCTATATCATGTATTCGATCCAACAGGACTTGATAAAATACCTACTTATCCTGCATCGCGTAAATTTTTGTCAAATCAACACCTGTTTCAATTTCGAGTAAATTTTACTACCGCCAGGTGTACTACTTGGAAACTACTTCTTGGAATGAAGGTATGGGTGAATACCATCACTGTATAAAATAGAATCTCTGTATGTCAAACTTCAAGGTTGGCTCGAATTTCTTGACATAACCTTCATACTATATTATATTTCACCCGATATCGGAAAAATCGGATAAAAAAGAATATTTTGAATAGATTACATCCGAATAATCCCAGAAACTAACCGAGAAACCTCTCATTCAAACTCATAGTCCCCGCCGCTGCCACAAGATCAAATCTCTGACAATGGAGAATGAAGCTGGCAAACACGCCACGCACCAACGCTCCCGCCACCATTTCTCCATGGAAAGTTGCCATTTCTGACACAACTCAGACCCGTATCAAGTCAAAATGATCGTTTTGGCATCCTTTCATTCTGATTCACGTACCGTAACGTACCCTCTAATTTCCATCAATAGGGCCACACCGCTGGGGATCATTCATTTGATCGAAGTTTACAAATGACTGTGTTGTTCCGAATTCCGTGAATTCTCTTGTAATTATTAACAAAGGGAAAGGTCGCAATAGGGAAGTTTTGGGTGAGCGGCTTGGAAAAGGAACACAGGACTTGAATCGAACAAAGTCATTCACACTCTGATAACTCACTTGCTTTCGTGTTGGATTGATGTCGTTATTATTGAATTCATCATACCTGTTTTATATGGTATCAGTCAAGCATCCTTCAAAAAACTTCGAATCGAACTATTTCCAATACTTGAATCGACATAAATTCAACGGGATTTGTTTTCATGTGTTAAGTACATGAATAGCTGAGGAATCAAATCAATTCAAAACAACAGAAATCGTATATTCATGAATTCACAATATCGGCTGAGTATTGTTCGGTATTTTTTCTCATTCTCACAAAAAAAATTAGTTCGTTTTTTCTGAAAAATGCTTCGGAAATAAAATTGAAATGCTTTGAACTTCTAATTACTCGTCACCTCCTCAGGCAGGTGTCAAAAACTTTCTTTTTCTTCTTATATTCGTGGGAGATATTCTAATTGACGAAGATATTGGTGAAGAAGCGGATGCAGTCGTGAGTAACGTTTTATCGACCTCAGCCAAATAGACGATTCCCGCAACAAAAAAAATTACTATGGTTTTGAACATATAGATATTCACACACTGTTCCTGTCAATATAACGGACCCAGAGCACTGCCGATATAAATGATTCTAGGCCGTTATAACAGTTGAAAAATTATTGTTTCTATGAGAACTCAGGTATGGCGAAATTGATATTTATGTGTCAAGACTGTAAAATTGTCAAATATTTCCTGAGAATTGAAAATGAACAGAATCTCACAGATATTGATCAGAAATGAAAATATCTATATATTAGGATGTCTTATATCATTTTTATCCACAAAAATGGATAGAATTGAAGTATCATTCATATCTCAAGTTTGTTATAACCCTCTTCATTGATAGTGTACCTATGAAGATATAAGCTCAAAATCAAAGAATATTAGAGAAGAATAGATGTTATATCGTGAATTTTGTGATATGCTCTGAATATATTAGTCTCATTTAGGTGAATGGGCTGTGAAGGATGAACGAAATAGTTACTGTTTCGAAAGTCATCATTTTGAGGTGGACGAATAATGTATTTATTATCCGTAGTTTTAAAATTTTTAACCTACTAGAATCCGAAACTACTAATATAGATCGGGCGACAGTGAAAAAATATTTGAAACAATTTCCCACATTCTGGCTTTCAAAGAGGAAGTTAATCATATCGTGATCTAAAGACAAATCTATCAGCTGCGTGGTTCTTCATGTGAAACCCAGAATTTGCATTAGTTGGAACACACTATATACTTATAAACAGTGTGACTCATGAGTTATCGTCAATTCAGCTAGAAAATTGTTTCTAATCGAAATGTGCATATGGCTGAAACTTTTTTTTCATCACTTTCTTTCGCAATACATTCGGGCAAGTTGTAAGGTGACTTACAATTGAAACGGTATACATTTTTGAGTGATGTTATTACTAGCAATAAATGCAAGGCTGTCTGTTAAAAGACCTTTATTCAAATTGTTGTTGAACTCTTGTTCAATGGTTGAATTGGAGGTGGAATACAGAGGTCACCATCTGAAACGAATCAAACAAAATATATGTTTTAACGTTCATTACAATGAAAAATCGGTCGTACAGTTAATTCAAGGGGAAAGTTTTTGATACGATTTTCAACACTACAACTTCAGCCATCTAGGAAGGGTGGGAGCATTCCCTACTATTTGAAATGGAACAAGTGGTCGGTCGAGTGATACCTTTTTTGAAAGGGAATAAATAGTTTCCGGGATTAGTATCTAACTGTAAATGGTTTCTTTATTCTTATTATTTGACAAAATACTAATGATGAAATGTAATACAAAACGTTATTATTCACACAGATAAATGACCACCACCTACTTCCATACAATGATAAAGGTTTGATTCAAATTTTCAACGACCTGCCTGTAACATGTCTGGTGTTATCATCCAGCATTTTTGTACAATTCGTTTATTCAGGTCATCTTGAACGTTCGTGTAAATAATCACGTATGTTTTGTGTAACATTTCATCATTAATATTTTGTTAGTCTAAAAACAGGACATTACACAAATAGATACTTATCTCGGAAACCGTCTGACCGAATTTCACGGATACGATTTCATTATTTGAAATGAAATTATATGTCCTTCCAAAAGAGGTACTATCACTCGACCCCTTGTTTCTTTTTGTTTGTTTCCACTCCTCCTAGAGGATTGGAGCTGCAGTATCAAAAACCTTCCCCTTGATCAATGTCATTACGTGTACGACCGAGTTATTTTGAAATGAACGTCATATCGGATATTTCTTCTGAATGGGGATCCCTTTATAATGGGTAAAATATTGCTATAATCGAAGTATACAGACCACCTTCTTTATGTCCTCTAAGGTTCGATTGTACTCTCGCAAAGTATCTGGAAACGAAAAAGTTGCAAATCTAATTTCGGAAGAATAATAATTTTGAATAAGATTGACATATGTGGAAAATATCTCAAAATTCTGAGCGAAAGGTATTGGTTCGGACTTCCATTGTCTATATAATTAATCTTAGTGAAACCTGTTACGAAGAAAAAACAGATTAGGAATGAAAATCATATACTGGTAGGGGTGCTCTATTTTCCAAACTATCGTCCTCTGTCAGCTTCCCGTTGATGATCTCGAGTTCCTCTCCGATGGGAACGTTGGTGTAGGGGATTTCTACATCGAGATGCTGGTCTCCTTCTCTGGCCTCGATTGTTCTTAAGATTTCAATGAAGTATCTTCAGTTCTTCACAAAGAACGAGGAATTCCCTTTCGGTGGGCAAGGAATGGGAAGTAGTAGTTCGAGTTTCAGAATTTCGGGATCTGATGATCGTCTTGTGGACTTTCGGGAGCCCGTAAAAGTGAGGCATCAGTGGGAATCTCTGCTTGCCTGGAAAATATAGTTTATACTTCGTCAATGTAAGGTTAAACTCCCTCTCCATCGTTGAATTGGGGTTTCTGGATACCATAAGGTATTCTCCTTTCTAAAGCCCTTCCTTGAATTTCCTCTGATACTGGTCGGTGTCCATCGCTACTGTAGCTTCTCTTTTTTCTGCTGGTAGAATTTCGATAGTTTTATTTTTGTGAACTGACCAATACTGAATTCACTGCTCTGCTAATGTTGGGTGTCTGATGTAGGGCGCGCTCAATCTGCTCTTTTATCTTCCATCTGAACTTGGTCGATATAGCAACTTTTTTTTCCCATGGCCTTGATTATGTGCAATGTAGGTGTTGTTTTTAGATGCAATTCCGAAGTGCAGACATTTCCCGAAAGCTCATGTTTACGACATCGAATAACCTGTTGCTGTCTGGCTTCTGGTATTTATTCGATCAGTTGCGATTATGGGTATACTTTCCATAAGTGATGAGAATATGTTTAGAAGTAGAGAAAAGTAGGTAACAGTTTTTAACCATGAGTTTGAATGTCACAAATGGAACCGGAAACGGCAATAGCGTAGTGCCAGTGGATGAGATGACGAATGATGATGAAGTGAAAATGTAGTTGTTATAGTGTCCAACCAAATCTCGGACTATATGATAAAAATCAGCCGAGAAGCATGCTCAGTAGAGACGGTCCAAGGTCAACAGGATATTCAGCAAAAACTCGCAGACCGTCAATGAATTTTCAGACGATTAAACAAAATATGTAACAAAAGAACCTTCACAAGGTAGGAACTTCTCATGTCAGCGCTGTAGCCGATTGCATGGCAAAAGACCGCCCTGCATACGGCAAACATTGTAGATCATACGAAGGGCAGTCATTTTATGAACAATACCCGAAATGAATACGAAGAAACTCTTTTTATGGTGCGGATAACATGCTTTCCATTGATTCTATTCAAATTGATAACGTAGAATATGGAGACTTTGATTACATTGATGATCAGTAACAAAAATATAACGTAAGTTGTACAGTAAGTGGTACAGTAAATACATTGATGCACAAAAAGCCATTTGAGTGTTTGTTCGAGGGTGTGAGATGTTGGAAAGAGCTCTTTGAAATGAATTTGAATTAAAACAGTGATCCAGTGATTCCCGCACCCAGAAATATTCCTTTTCTTACTAAATAAACTGAGAACTACCCTCAAACGATTAGAGGAAACAGGGTAGATGAGACAACTGACTGGGTTAATTCTATTGTTTCAATTGTATAGTTTGAGACTCTGCTTAGACCTACGTGACCTTAACAAAACAATTAATTAAGAGGAAACATCTTCAGCTTCCAGCATTGAATCAGCTTCAGAAGTATTTCAAAAAAGATTTGAGTACATTTTCGATGTAGAAGGTGTAGAACTTTATGTAGATGATTTCATTGTGTTCGGGCGTACCAAATAGGAACATGATGAAAGGTTTCTAAAAGTTTCAAATATTCCAAAAAAAATGACATTCAATAAAAAAGGTGTTGGTTTGGGGTGAATGAAATTACCTACATGGGGCACAAATTGACATTTACACAAATATTTCCTGATGAAAATAAGATTAGTGCTATAAAAAACGTGCCATTCCTCAGAACAAACAAAAATAACTAAGAATTATGGGCATGAAAAATTATGTGGAAATTTTTTACTAAATCATGCAAATCTAAACTTGCCCTAAGGGAACCCATAAAAAAGTCGCGATTTTCAAGTGGGGAAAGTTTCAGAAGGAATAATATCGAACAGATGCCGAACGATCAAAAAGAGTAAAACAGGGTCTGCATCAACAAAATTCAAAACCAGTGTGGATAATGGTCTGCCCCTCACACACGGAAAATTCTAGCAAGCTGTGTTGAATAGCCTCCTTATGAATTGAATAATTGAACCTAAACCGTCGACTACGTCTGAATCAATCCGAACAAATTGGTAAAATCTGAAAGCATTGAAACGAAGACGTGATAACCGATTCATTAAAAAAAAAGTTGCTGAGCGAGATATTGAAGAAAATAAAAGAAGAGGAAAAGAAAGCAAAGAAGAAATGAAAAGAGAAATATAAAATGAGAATGAGAAATCAATCGATATTCTAGAACAGAACACCAAACGTATAGAAATTCAAGGAGAGAAACTAGAAGAAATTGGGAAGAAAGATAAGAAAGAATGATTTATTGGTATATGGACTAGAAATTTCTGACTCAAATCCCATAGAGTCATTTGTTGTTGGAGCAGTGTCTGAGTTTTCTGATACAGAACTTAGTAGAGCATATATTAACAATAGCTTTTCACTTCGAAATCAAAACACTCCGACAATCAAAATAGAAATGATCTCTCACTAGAAGAAGAATTGAATAATACAGAATTGCTATAAATTGTGTTACGTGACTGATCCCTTGAAGAGGGAAGTTGGAAAAAGATAGTCTTTATGGAAGGATAACAAAAAATTTATAGTGTTCCACTAAAAGAAAGTGGCTCACTTGCTAACTCAGTCGGGCGGTGGGGTGAGTAAGAGGTGGTTACAGTAAAAGTAAACAATGGCATTCACTCTTCAACAATCCTTTAATGATTTCTCTTCTCGTTCCTTCGGTTCGCAAAGGGGGTTAACGTTATAATGGGGGTTAACGTTCTGCTTGTACGTACACACTCCGCTTCAAGAGCAAATTTCCACTAATGATGATTTATATCAATATTCCAGATTATACTCTACCTTGGTGATCACCTCAGCTTACAAAAGAAATATATGCTCGAAGGGTCAGTGCACTAGTCGATGATATTTGACCAATAAAATAAATTAATGAAAATATACTGTACAATCAATAGCGATAAGTGCAGGAAAAATACCTGAAAAGTATATGATAACTATATCTTGAAATAATAGCGATATGCTTATGCTTTATTGCCATATACTATACTTGGGGCCCATCCAACGCTGGCTGCGAGTATGCCTGGACTATTTCAGGGTGCTCCTATAGTTGGCCTGCAGATTGGGGCAGGTGATGAGTTCTATCAAATCTTATAGTATATCTTCGTTAAAAGGCCTTCAACAGGCGATAACTCCTACTTCAAAGTTTCATATATACGAAGGAGAACAGCTACTTCAAAATTCCATGTCTCATACAAAAAGGATCCCCAGCTATTTCAAAATTCCATATCCCATACGAAAAAGCCCTAAAAAGAAGAATCTCACATAGCATACTTCCTTGACCTGGTCAGGGATGCAAAGAGGGTTTAGCACGAGGAATTTGCCTACCTTTTGAATGGTATTGGGCTTGTTGAAGAATGGCTGATCACGTGAATATTCAATCCCATCGACGGGTTTTTGGATGAATACAAAATATTCACCACCTCTAGTACTTCTTGTCTTTAATCCTACCAGTCCTTGTGGATAGAGAAATATAATTCAATCCTCACGACAAAAGATACGATCGGTTGGGTTCACATGTAAGCAAAAAATGACCCTTGTCCCTTGTCAAGACGTTCAAAATGTCTATATCCGCTGTGCTTTCTGCCCTTCATCTGCCAATAATATCCTCGTGCACCGATTTTCGCCCTCATCCCTCAATATATCTGCTGTAGTCGATATTTACTTTTCTATGCAAAGTATAAATAATGTCACGCCATCTTTGGCACTAATTGTCAGACAAACCGGAAGATGTACGCAAACATGACCTTCACCGCGTCTGTGACCCAAAATGCTCGATAATGGTAGCTTCCCAAGACAGCATTCGAATATTTCCGAAAGAAGTCGCTACTGCCACGAACAATAAAACTAATGAAATGAACAATTTGCAAGATGTCTAACATAAACTGTCCTATATCGATGTTTGAAACTCCTATTCGTCCCTTGAACTACTTAATACCCGAAATTGAATGAAACATGTCTGACCACTGTAACTATCTTCGATGTCAAAGTTGGCAACACTGATTGCAAACGCAATTCGAGAATGAGAAGATCTGTCACTATTTATAACCTGACAGCTACAGATGGTAAACAAAACAAATCGATAATAATGACATTTCAACAAGTGGTTAATATTATAAGCAATTCTCCTGGCATATCAGTGTTTAATCCTTGCAGGTACAATCAAGAGCTCAACTATTAATCCACAAAAAGAAATGTGCGAGCCAAGCTTGGTACGAAATCCACCAAGTCACATAATCTTTTCGTAGTGAAATCTACTTGGTCACTCCTAATACTACCACAAGAATATCGATACACCGTATCAGTTTACCTACGTAACCCTTGGTAAAAAGCGGAAACATCTCTAGATTGCGAATGATTCCTGACAAGGAACGCTTTGTGCCGTTAATAATAGTCGAGAAATTATATTTCATTCGATACACAAGCAGTCATATAAAAATATCATAGTTGTCAATGGGAGTTTCAAAGGTTAGTAGTATATTGTTCGAATTTCATTGCGTTCGTGGTACCTCCTTGGGTGATACAAAATCATCCCGTAACAACTCCCCCTCAACCCTCAAGAGATTTTCCCGGAAATCTCTTCTGAGTCATGTGTTCCGCGAAATACAATGCCAGAAATAATCCTAACCCTGCTTCGGAAGTAAGGCTTGAAACGCATAACAATGAATCGCATTGAAAAAAAACAGTGAACGAATTGTTCGACTGGTACCGGTAAGCTGTTGCTGGCTCTCCCCACCCGAAGCGAAGACAAGAGCGGCCGTCCACAACCGAACTCAGATCAGGTGATCGTTTCGCTGCCCGATGTTAATGCTGCGCCGTTGATACACCCAATATCACTCGTCCCCGAGTTCGACGATGGACTACCCAACTCATCCCCACAGCAGAAATGGAGAAACCCCACAAGAACCCACCTGTGGAAACAAAAACAGAAAAGAATTTAATATACGCAAATAATGTAGGAAGAGACAGCCAATTGTCCACATCAATTGGGGTGAAATATAGCCCTCACCAAGCTGAAAATGGCTAAGCCACAAAGCCCCAAAAAAAGTTCAGAGATCCTCCTGTGTGTGATACCGCGAGCAAATCCTCAGTCGCGACGAATCCATGGAGCTCAGGATCCCCCAGTAGTGCCGCCCGACCGCTCTTAGGCGAGCTTCACACGCTAGGCCTCTACGCTAGCGCAGACGACACCCCTCAAATTCACCCTTCCATGAATTCTGCTTGATAGGTCAAGCTGCCGGACTGAACTATACTCGCGCCCATCACACCAGGTCTCCTACAAAACAAAAATGGGCAGACACTCTTCCATACAGTGTATGTGAGGCTCGAAATGCTGCTAACAAACCACCTCGAGTTTGCCGTCCTAGCACACCTAAACAACATTCTACGTAGGAGAACGGGAGGTTTAAAACCCTGATAACAAACCACCTCCAGGCGTGCTATCCCTAAATCTAAAAAAAATACCAAGTAAAACCCGATTCCGTACCCTGAACATCAGCTCCACCAAACGAATATATACCTATCGAGAGAATCAGATACAAATCAAACCAAAGAAACATACAGTGCGAGGCCAGTCGTCCACTGAAACTCAGCAGCGAAACTCCATGTCATTAACATACAATGACAGGCCAGTCGTCCACCGTAACTCAGCAGCGAAGCTCCATATCAAAATATCTTCGAACAACACAAAACAACATGAAAACACCAAAGAACGCCAGATCATGAAAGAAAATGTGGTAGCTACGAATCACATTAATAGCAAAAAAATTCAACATTTTTCAAGATGATCAAATTCTTCAATTAATCGTGGCCTCATGTGCGAACTAAGTGAGAATTTTGGATGTAGGTCTCAATGCACCAACAGTGATGTAACTGTCGTGGGTAACGGATGATGTTATGATCCACCCACTATCTGGGGACGTGCCAAGTCTAAGTAGCTTTACACAAAAGTGAGGGACAACCAGATTTTGTAAGCTGAGGTGATCACCAAGGTAGAGTATAATCCGGAATATTGATATAAATCATCATTAGTGGAAATTTGCTCTTGAAGCGGAGTGTGTACGTACAAGCAGAACGTTAACCCCCATTATAACGTTAACCCCCATTATAACGTTAACCCCCTATGCGCACCGAAGGAAAGAGAAGAGAAATCATTAAAGGATTGTTGAAGAGTGAATGCCATTGTTTACTTTTACTGTAACCACCTCTTACTCACCCCACCGCCCGACTGAGTTAGCAAGTGAGCCACTTTCTTCTAGTGGAACACTTTAAATTTTTTGTTATCCTTCCATAAAGTCTATCTTTTTCCAACTTCTCTCTTCAAGGGATCAGTCACGTAACAATTGAAAAGAAAGAAAATCTATATATCACAGGATCTCTCGATGGAAGACAGAATAGACCAGAAGATTTCGGTGAGTCACTTGAAGAAAGCCAAAGAAAAAACTTAACATTGCTATAAAAGGAATGACGCTGATAGCCAATGGAGAAATCTACAACGAAGAAGAGTTCCACAAAAATATAGATACTTTCGCCCCAAGAGAACGACATTCAAATAGTACCGCCGGTACGCCTTCGAAAGAAGATCATTAAGAAAGAGAACTGCATAACAATAAAACACAGGGATCCCAAAAAGCAACTAATATCTAAAAAAAAAAAAAAAAAAAAGAAAAAAAAAAGAAAAAAAAAAAGTGGAAACGAAACCAAATAAACCCCACAAAGAACCTGAACAAAATGCAGTAAGGTTGAACATGAACATGTTAGAGATGTTGACCGTACTCTCATGAATACAATCGAATATAACTCAATATCTGATCTGAATGAACACTTTAGAAATGGTGGAAATATAAAATAATCAAACATATTCCATCAAAATATGAGAAGCGTTTATAAAAATATAAATGAACTGAAAATCGACTCGAAACGATATTCTCATTTCAACAGAAACATTTAATGTACTCGACAGCAGTATAATTCAATTAGAACAATATAAAAAGGAATACAGTGAGGGAAATATAGTGCATTTCTTTAATGTTCCCCCCTTCTATTTTCTGAACGGGTTAACTCAAAATATTGAAACTGGGAATAATGAAATAAATGCATAAATACTATATAATGGAGTTGAATTGACACATAAAAATTCCAAGATGCCTTTTGAAGCTCATGACGAATACTTCACAACCCTAGAATATGGAGTCTATATCTTCACCTACTACAAAATGATGGAACATTCAATAATTGCCTGCACACATCGACGTTTGACTTCATAATTTGAGAAAATGAGCTGACTTCAGTTCAGAAGATGCTCGAAATGGTTACAAATATTCATTATTTTCTACCGTACATTCAATATTGAAGCAGGTATACACCTTCTGCTTCACATAGCCCAATAAAAAGTCTGAATGTATCAAATCTGGCAAGCGGGCTGGCCATTCCATAGCACCTCGATGGCCAATCCAAAGATCATGGAAAGTATTATCCAGATAGTGCTCCGTCTTGTTGAAATAATCATATCCATATCGAATTGTTTCATATTCGAATACAAATCCTCTGTTGAATTTTGTTCAATTGGCCACTTTAGAGATAGTTTGCGTGGTAGCTATTTACTTGTAAAATCGAAAACTAAATAAGAATATCTGAACTGAAAGATGATGTCCGTTGTACTGACATTTTTGCCTTTTTTATGAACAGAAAATAACCTATCAAACCTTATCGGGTTGTTGGGATTGCCATATGACAAAGAAAAACGAATATATCTAGAAACATCGATATTACTGTATTTGTTTTCAAGTAATTATTAAATTTTCCACCATTTTGTAGTAGGTGAAGATATCGACTTCATATTCTGGGGTAGTAAAGTATTCGTCAGAAGCTTCAAAATGATGTATCACAAGACCCTCCTTTTCATTTTTTTTTTTTAGATGGCACCCAGTCGCCATTTTGAAATGCACTGTATATATAAAAATTATGAAGTGATAATTTATATACATAACTCGCTAGAATATAATAACAAAACAGTTTCTATTGGGCCATGTAAATGCATCCAAACTTTTCTCAATCTTGATAATAATCATAGGAGATATTAATATTGATCTGAACGATGATTCTGGATTGGTCTCGAATTATCTGGATTTGATGGCTAAATATAATTTCGTTTCTCGAAGAAACCTGCTGTCCAATAATTCTGATAATAACATAACAAATCACAAAGCAATGATCGCGAAGATTCATGCAAACAAAAAATATTCAGAATGAAAATAGGGAACACTTCGATATAAACGTGGAGAATTACAGCCTGAAACGAATTATTCGAAATTTTCGTTACAGTTTTTATTACAACATTGAAAATATAGAACGTAGAACTAAGTACTTCATAGAAACAATAAACAATCAATTTCCTAATTGATCAAACTCGTCTGTAACAAAACAAAACAGAAATCTAATTAAACGTAAGCAGTGGATAACTGAAGGGTATGACCTTCTACACGTGTATGGATTTCAATAATAATATTATCGATCGAAATGATTACGACAAAAAAGTTGATGTTTCACGCACTTCGAGACTTACCCGTTTTTACAAAAATTTTCCTGAACCATCAACCCTAATTGTACAGCATCACGAAAACGAGGGAGAGATATTTATTTATAACTTTAGAGTTGTTTTCAGGGAAAAAGTGGGTCACTAATATTCTGTCACAGGGGAACGAACGGTAACATTCTATCAGCATAATTTCCCCTGGCGCGTCGCAGAGAGCTCTCAGAGGTGTTTAGTATATAGTCCGCCTGAAACTCGCCACAGGGCTGCCAGATTACGCACACGATTGCGACAGGGCAATCGGTCGGGAGCTTGTTCGGGATGAATAAATAATGGCTGACTTCAGAGATTCTTCTCAGCGAGTGAAATCTCAAAAATACGATAATCTCTCTCTTGCGGAAAAGAGCAGTGGGAATTCAATTTTGTTGGAGCCGTTTATGGTTCAGAAATGGCACAAATAATTATAATTTTTGCGCAAGATTCTTGGTTTTAGACAACTCAAAACAATATATTTCTCCTTAGTAATATCAATATTGGGGTATGGAAATGTCAGCTGTGAAGTCCTATTAGATATTTCACAAAAAAAAATTCAAAAATGTATCTGATCGTAAAATGTCTACTTACCGTTCTGATTTGTTATATTATATGTTATAAGAACACATGACGCAAGAACCAGGTGTGATGAAACAATATTGAAGCTGCTGAAGAAGCACAAATCCATAGAATTCTTTCTGGACTTATTGAACGTCCAAACAGCTCTCGTTCACTTATTCCATCTGCTGAATCTGTCCCAAAAAAATTCACTTCAATTCATTTTCCTCGTCAACCACGAAAAACTATAGAACAATTGATCTTGGGGTTGCAGTCATAAGTTGGTCTGATATAGTAAAACTCTTTATTAAATTGTCGAGCAGTCGAAAATCTTCATTTTATTTTTCAAGACATCTGCAAACGATTTTAGCTGTTGAAAGTTACACTGAAATGTGTAAAGAAAAAAACTTACTAATGTAAGGTTGAATAAAATAGCAGAAAAGAAAATCCTTGTCAATTAAAAACAGAAACACATCTTATCACAGACATTTACAGGTGCTGGATACATTTCGAAAATATCATGAAGAATAAATGGATTCGTTTATCCATCGAAATTCAAAATGCACTTATTGCTACATGTGCAAATGATTAACAAACCATTTTTTGAAAATTTATGGTTAACAACCACTATTATGGAAATATTCATTCAAAAATTGAAAAAGGGGTACGTTTTTGGTACTCTAAATTCAGAATATAATTGTAAATGATACTGAGGTTGGCTATAACAGACCCCCTACTCATACATTCATACTAATTTGTTGTTCATTAATATAAACCATCTCCAAAAAATTTCTTTTATGATAGTTATCTACAACTGCTTAAATTGATGGGATGCCAAAATAAATTTTATGATTCGTATCAATGGTGTGTTCATCTAGAGCACATTTATTTTTTTTAAGGATGCCATCACTCTTGTGGGACGTGATGCGTCCTGGAAAGTTTCTACTAGTTCGACCACTATTAACTTTGTCACATTCGAAACACGGAAACTTGTGAATTTTATTACACTGTTCAAACCTATGAAGTGGTGTCTTAGTTTCAGTATGAAGATTACCGATTAATTTCAATTTTTTTTTGGCTATTCTGAAGTTATCTAATTTGAGAATGTCAGTGATTTTTGGTGTAAGATTTTGAATGTATGAGAGTATTCTATAATTGTTTATTATTAATGTTTGAGGATTTTCGTTAGGAGTTCAATTATAATTAATTTGTGGAGGAGGAATATATAAATTAGTGTTGAATAAAAATTTGTTGATTACTCCGAAAGGGTAAGAATAATCTGAGAGAGACATTCTCTCTCTCTCTCTCTCTCTATACATGTATATATATATATATATATATATATATATATATATATATATATATATATATATATATATATATATATAATGTGAGAAGGTTAGACGACTGTCTAAGTTAAAGAAGAATCCTTTAAATATTCGGGTGTGCAGTCAACAAGGAATTGGAAAAAGTGAACTCTTTATTCTGTTCAAGCTTTCGAGTCTTTATTGGCTCTTCATCAGGAACTCTACAATGAATTAGGAAAATTGTGAGAATAGAAAAGTTTTTCAACATGTGCTTACTTACCAATGTGAGGTTAATAATCCTTTTTTAATGAAAACATGAAGGACAACATATCACAAACACATCGACCTAATGGTACAAATATAATATAAAACTTTAATTGAAAGATATGATCAATCATACATGTAAAAGAATTGAAAAATGGGAGAAGTTGTTTCTCCAAACAGGCATTGGAAACCATATTTGTAATTTTAACGGAAATGATGTGAAAAGAAGGGAATGAAGTTGACAAGTGACGAGAGATTACAGTTTCCTGTGACCTTGTTGTTGTTTTCATTGTGTGTTGGCAACAAGGTCACAGGAAACTGTAATCATTCGTCACTTGTCAACTTCATTCCCTTCTTTTCACATCATTTCCGTTAAAATTACAAATATGGTTTCCAATGCCTCTTAGGAGAAACAACTTCTCCCATTTTTCAATTCTTTTACATGTATGATTGATCATATCTTTTAATTAAAGTTTTATATTATATTTGTACCATTAGGTCGATGTGTTTGTGATATGTTGTCCTTCATGTTTTCATTAAAAAGGGATTATTAACCTCACATTCGTAAGTAAGCACATGTTAAAAAACTTTTCTATTCTCACAATTTTCCTAATTCATTGTAGAGTTCCTGATGGAGAGCCAATAAAGACTCGAGAGCTTGAACAAAATAAAGAGTTCACTTTTTCCAATTCCTTGTTGACTGCACACCCGAATATTTAGAGGATTCTTATATATATATATATATATATATATATATGTATATATATATATATATATATATATATATATATATATATAAATACAGACGAGATTTTTTTGACTGACTTGGATTGAAGAATTCATTGCACTGTTTTCACAGAAACTTGGCAGATCTTCAAATTCATAGTATCGTTGTTCTGAAATTAATCGTATCGTTAACCAGCAGACGAAGGTTGACCCTCAGACGTCGAAACTTCTGCGAGCAATGGATTAACGAGGCCTTACCTTTAAACGTGTGATTACCCAGCACGGTGGCCTGGCGATTATGAAAGGATGCATTCTTCTATACAATGAAGGGTCATCTAATCAATACGATGCAGTAGTTATTCATATTGAATGCGAATACCAGTTTGAATATAATATTTGATGAATATGTGATATGAGTATTCCGAGGATGAGTATTAATAATAATAATAATAATATTTATTTCTTTGGTTGAAAAGTACAATTGAAAAAAAATCAATGCACAATAAACAAAGAAAATGTCAATGTCAAGGTCAAAAGTAAATATAAAAAACATATAAATGTAAGTAACTACATATAACCATATTTTAAAAGTCAGTCAAAATAATATCAACAACACAGTAACACAAACAATCCAAAAGTGCCAACAAACATCCATAAGCAATAGAAGTATCAATGTAAAACAGGTCAATATAATAAAATCAACATACAATTTCTCAAGCATTCGATGATTCAAGGCAAACGATATATATTTGCTGAAGCTGAAGATCTCAGGTTAGTTGATCCGTGAACTCTTGAATGGTGTAACAAGTCCTTTGAAGCAGCATTTTTTTCAACTGACTCTTGAA
Organism: Zygogramma bicolorata; assembly: GCA_032362365.1. Lineage (NCBI taxonomy): Eukaryota > Metazoa > Arthropoda > Insecta > Coleoptera > Chrysomelidae > Zygogramma > Zygogramma bicolorata. The sequence goes on from JAVJAQ010001994.1 coordinate 74,912, forward strand.
TACATTAATATTTGAGGAAGATTAAGAGAATATCTCAAAAATAAATTATTCCAAGATAATGTGGTGATCATATCTTGATCATGTTGTCCTTATAGCAAGCAATAGGAGATATTACACAAAATATTTCACCTCTTGTAGTTTGAACTCATAGCAGAGATCATTTCACAATCGTTTTCGCTTCCCTTCATATATCGATACAAACGATTGCAGTATTAACGTGAATCATGAGAAACTTGAGGACTGCCTGAATAAAATGTCATGGGTACTGGAGTTTGGTAAAAAAGATCTGAACACTGCGACAGATATATTCATCGACATTTTCCAGTAAACCATAGAGACATGTCCAACAAAAACAACAATAATAAACAGAAAATGCAAAAAAATTGCGCCTTGGATAATAAACGCTGCAGTAGAATCAATCCACATGAAGTATAGAGAATTCGAAGCAACAAAACGAAATCTCAACAATACAATAATAATAGAAAAGAACTGACTTCTTCAACAAAACAAAATGCAAATATTTCATTGAACCGCATTTCAGTTCCGAATTCCATGGTAGTATTTCCATCTGATAAGACAGAAGTAACATATCCAATTAACGTATTGAAAAATAAAAAAGCAGTGGAATTTGATAACAATAAATCGGAAACTCTCTCATCAATATGTTATGAGGTAATCATACCAATCACGCATATTATTCTCAACTGTTGTATGTAAATGGGTTCGTAGTCTTCAGAAATTCAGTTGTCATACCTATACCTATAAAAGGAGAACTATGGACCAATTCAATTGTGACACTCCTTGAAATATTGCCAAAAAAAAACGATTGACAGCGTATATGTCGATCGATATAAAAGTATCTCTAGGAAACAATATGGCTTCGAAAAAAATCATGCACAGATGACACAATTCATGGAATCAAAAATAATATTATCATGCCACTGCCTGTTGCTACGTTCCATTTTCACTGTTCATAATTTTATATGCTTTCAAGGCAATCTGAGCCCGAAATGAAGGTTGAACTTGACGTTCCATTTGCCGTTTCCGTTTTCGCTCGCTGTTTCTTTCGTACATCAACGTACTGAAATGCTTATAAGATCCGTTGGTGTTTTTCCACATAAACCAATTTTATCTTTGTTTGCTCGTGGAAAAAATGTGGAAACTGAATATAAAATAAAATGTACTTTTGAATAAGGTTATGATCGTTTTGTAACGGCGTGAATGTGAACTAAGGCGTAAATTGTGTCGTCAACGGCAGCAAACATCAGATGCTTCTGAAAGGTGAAATTTTCTGTCAACGAACGATGAACGGCCTACGTCAACGGCGAACGGTAGGTCAAGTGTATGCATCGGCCTTCACACCATTCTATCTATTTTCAGTTGAAAATTGTGAAATACCATTAAAAAATCCTGTTTTCATAGCTCAGCAAATCCTCTCAGCAGTCTGCAACAGTACGCCATCAAGAACATATTTTACTCTCTTTTGAAATTTGGCAGTATTACCTTGATAATCTTTGATATTTGGACAAAATCAATTTGAAAATTACTACGGTTTGATTATTCAGCATTCTTTCTAATCCTGGCCTTTAAAAAAAAATAATTTTGATGGTAAAAAAATGGTTATCATGAATTCGGATCATTTAGAACAACACTGAAAAGTGAAGAGTGTTTCTCAAGTTCTACGAGTTTCATGGGACTCAAGTCCATAAGATCAGAGGGTCAACCATTGATGAATTTGCAAATCATGTAAGAATATGATAGATGAAACATGGAGCAGGAGTTATGATTGTTAGGAAATTTTTCCACCCCACATTGTGTATATCTGTTTTGATAGAGATTCTGCGTGCTAGAAGTTCTTGGTTCTTGATTATTTTGTGAAATAAAACGGCCAGGTGGAGAAAACTTGGACATTTTTAGCCATTTCAACAATTTAACAGTTATCAAATGTCTTCTGCCAATGCTATATATGGAACGGACGCATCTATTCTGAACTATCTGTATTCTTCTGCGATTTTTGTTAGCTAGACATGGGCCATACATGGTAACTGCATAGTAGAAATGAGCAATTACGATTATTGAAAAATAGTCGAATTTGCAAAACGCATTGTTTATCATGTGGTTTCCTGCTTGAAAAATCCAATGTTCAACTCAAGATATACACTCAAATTTTTTGCTATATCCACAAGTACCAATGAAATTTCATTAATCTCAACATCGACCAAAACTTCAGACCTCACTCTGGCTGGCCTGCTTCCGAATAGCATAAACTATGATTTGGAGGGATACAGGCTAAAGAATATTTGTTTATGACAGTGTGAAATAGTTATTTATGATACGAGTGTTAAAAGTGGCATTTTATTTTGTGAGTGGGGAATATTGCGAAACGAGCGTTAGCGAGTGGAGCAACCCCACGAGCAAAATAAAATCACTTTTAACAAATGTATCATACAAAATTTTTTGTTCAACAGTTACTGCTAGTAAGAAAAAAACAAAAAAAATATAAGATCCATAAGGATTCGAACACACGATCTTTGGATTACAAGTCAGATGCTCTACGCATCTAGCTACATGGACTTTATAATTGACAACCATATTTTGTATTTCAAATCTAAATTGCAAGCATGACAGGCAGGTGAAAAACAATTGCCTAATAATTGTTGTTTATTAGTTACCACAAATTAATAAACGATCCTAGCTTCTTTGTGTTCGTAGCTATTACTGTTGCAAATATGAATATAATGGAAGTTGGAATGGATGATTTAGATGATTTTCTTCCACCAGAAATTCAAGAAGCTGCAAACAGAGCAACTTTAGATCTGTTGCCTGAAAAATCACGGCAACAATATGATATTGCTTATAATGGATTCATCGAATGGAGTCAACTGAAGAAAGTTGAAGGCAAGTTCAGCGAAAGCGTACTTTTAGTTTATTTCGAAGAAAAATCGAAGTTATGGAAATCATCAACACTGTGGTCTAAATTCTCTATGATAAAAGCTGAACTGAAAATCAAGGAAAACGTGGATATAAATGAATACCATAAATTAGTCGCATTTTTGAAACGAAAAAGTGTCGGATACCGTCCGAAAAAATTGAAAATTCTGACAAGGGAACAGATTGACAGATTTTCAAATGAAGCTCCCGATACCAAATATCTTATGATTAAAGTGGCAACCATTTTTGGATTATTTGGAGCGTGCCGTCGTGAAGAACTCTGCAAATTGAGCGTAGATGACATTGAAGAAACTATACAGTCATTACTAATTCATATTTCGGATACCAAAACCAACATTCAAAGAAGTTTTTGCATCGTTGGACACTACGTGAATTATTACCGTGAATATGCTGTATTACGCCCAACTTCTGTTACTCACCGTCGATTTTTCCTGAATTACTCTAACTACAAATGCACTATTCAACCAGTTGGAATAAATACTTTTGGGAAGATGCCTTCCACTATTGCTGAATTTCTGAAATTACCAGATCCGCAGCAGTTTACCGGCCATTGCTTTCGAAGATCTTCAGCATCTTTGTTAGCGAATTCAGGAGCAAATTTGACTACAATAAAACGACATGGCGGGTGGAAGTCCTCAACTGTAGCTGAGGGTTATATCGAGGATTCCAGTGAAAATATAAATAAAATAGCTGAAAAAATTCTTCCTGGTATAAGTTCTAGTTCTCTCCCAGCATTATTTGATCATCCCACTTCAATAATAGCACCATCATTGATTGGCGATGAAGCTTCTGCAGTTACTTCGTCAGTTAATATCACAAATTGTACAAATTGCCAAATACATATTTATAAGTAATTTTGATTCTGATTGTTATAATAGTATTAATATCTGATTAAAGTGTTTCTATTAGAGAGATCTATATTACTGAGTATCCATACTAGCGTCTAGCGACAGATGGACATTTTGGCTCCCGAGCTGTGTACATCTGTCGCTAGACGCTTTCAGTATCCATCATCTCATCTGTCATTTTACTTTTAACACTAGTGTTAAAAGTACTTTCAACACTAGTGTTAAAAGTGATTTTGTGAAAACGTCAGTTTTTAGTTCATGTGTCAATGAATTAAAATACATCATTTTTAATGTCAGTTGTACAAAAAGATTATTCAGATCAGCATTCATTAGTAAAATTGAATTGAAATTATATTCCTGGGAAATTTATTCTTCGATATTTTCTTGTTGAGTACCGAATGAACTCATATCATTGGATAGACAAGCAATAGTTTTATCTAATTGCTGTCATTAAGTGTCTCGTGATATGGGTGATAACAAAGACATTTATATTACACCACTAGTAATTACGGCGAAAGCATGGAGGGAGTGGAAAACGCAACTAGAGGATAAGGCCAATTACGTGTACTTCCGAATTATCGCACTCGGCTAACGCCAACTTTCCGCTCGTGCGTTATAGGCTACTATTCCTTCTCGTTATGTGATATACTATGACAGGAAAACCTGAAATCTCCTACCTTCCAATCTGAAATGTGTAGAGTTTGAAAATAAAAAACTACATCAATAAGTTGAAACGGAAAAATATATTTTTCATTTTATTATGAGTTTTTATTCAACTTGCGATGTATGTTTGTATGTATGTAACTATGCTTTTTCGGATGGAATCTTGCAACTCGATTCTGAATCATTCAGTTTGGATGACAATGCATAGCTAGATGTGTGACGTCACGTCACTCAATATCCCATATGGCGGTTTTGTGAAGATGGCGGATCAATTATTTTCAGTCCATTTACACAATGTGAATATCAAATAAAAGAGCTTGGTGATAGTAACTTGATAGAAAGGGTAACGTCACTATAAGTCCAATATGAATGATTTCTAAATATGGGCACTTAGCTTTTCATGCTTCTCTGCAATATGGGTAAAAATAGAAGGACTTGCTAAGAATTACATGTGAGTAGAAGTCCAATCCGCCTGAATTTTTGGTGGAAAGTGCTTTCGGAGCCTTCGATAATGATGTTCAAGACGAATTGTTCGAGTCTGAAGCATTGGTTGTAATAGGGAAGCCCAAGCGGGGATTTCGGGATCTACTGAAACGCGGCAGATTAATATACAGGGGGATACCTTGTACCCGGTTAAGTACTTCCACCATATATGAGCGTTATATATATGGCCACCCTTCGAGGAAAAAGGATCAGATTAGTAAAAAAATCATCTGAAATTCTCGAGCGCGTCAGATTAAGGTAGGGTGAGTAAGTTACATCCTGAAACGTGTATATCCCACTAATGTGACAATTCGAGAGTGACCTGAAGTAGGAGGAGGGCTGCAAAGTTGTAAAAAAACGTCATTTCGAAATTCTCGAGCGTGGCTAATTTTATTTTTATTCTGAAGGAAAAAAATCAAGAATTGCAAAAATTATTTAATCTGACGATTTCCACAAGCCGAAAAAATTAAAATTCATCGATAAAATTTAATATTTGCAGCTACGTGATGCCTATATTTCCCTCTCCACGTTTCTATTTCTCTCTCACTCTTTCTCTATCTATTACTCTCTCACTTCGTCCCCACTCTGGTTTCTGCTGCCATGATGCCACGACAGTTGATCACACTCGTTGGTGGCATGATATTGTTCACAACGAATATCCAACGTTTTGAAATTTTGAAAATTTAATTGCTCATAATTATTATTTTCTTATTAATACAAATATTCTACTGAAAAATTATACATTTTTTCATTTGCATGCTTTTTCCTGGGCTTTTTATTTCAGTTCAATGATTGAAAAAAAAATTGAAAAAATTCAAATTGTCAGAATATGCGAATCTCTCCAGATAATTGTCAGATTATAAGACTGCAACGTCTAGGGCGTGATGATGAACCATATATATCTTAATCTGATGCGCTTCTGTATTTCAAAATGATGATTTTTTTTCACATTCTAATAACGGCCGCGAGTCTGCATCACATCCAAACCGTCAGATTATTATATAAGAGTTTTCTCAACATCCCCTCAGAAAATCTGACGTGCTCGAATTTTTATTTTTTTTTTCATTTTCAACCCCTTCGTACGACCACTTTTATCATGGAAACATTCAGATTAACATACGTACATTTTTAAAACATGTCGGACATAGATGATATCAATATCTGACGCGCTCGAGTATGTCCATGCAACAGTTTCTTTTTACATTTTCTAAAATCTATAGCCGCTTCCCCCACCGATGGAAGCTTCGCAATTCAATAGGTCTCTTTGACGCTCGAGTAAATCCCGATTTAGCATCGTGGGCTCCCCTACTATTGTGTAATTTGTCGAGATATGCCTTGACAGCATCGGTTTGTAACCAATCTGTGAGAAAGAGTTTCGAGCTGAAATGAGGAACCCATTTCTCCAAACACCCACGTCAAGGTGAGTACTTCGCATGGCCTCACCTGAATGAAATCAGGGTTCGAGTGTACCATGATGTAAGGAACGTACCGCCTCAGGGCAACTAGGCAAACCCTGTTGTAATTAGCTCTCACTCTTCTGACAAATATCTGGGAAGGTGGAAGAGTTTCCCTCGCTACTCGTGGTACTGTCGACCATGGCGTTGTATACTTAGTTTCGAAGCTCTTCGCTACTGATGAAGCTCGCGTGTCCTTGAATAGGATGAAATCATCAGAGGGACTCTCTGTTGAAGAGCTGGCTATTTCTAAAGCAACCGAAAAACGATCTTGCAATTATTATGGGTTATATGAGACGAAGAGACTGAGAAACCTATTCAGCAATAACTAAGACGTGAAAAATAAATTGAATGTGAATTTTTTTTTTCAGAAAACATTTCATATCAATAAACAGATAATGATGAATTGAACTTGTCCTTCACTGCAGTTGAAATTTTCACAGCACTTAAATCAGTTGGTCACTGCAGCAATCAGCTCACGATTTAAAGCAGCATTTCGATTATCGTTTTGGTAGAAAAAATATCTATCTCGCGTTCTGAATCAAGCCGATTGCACGTGATCCTATCTCAATGTGTATACGGAAAAGCACATTCCAGGCATTTCCATGGTTAATTGTAACCCGTATATTCAATGAGAACCCATATTATTATACCAGTAAAGTAAATTGTATGTATAGATGCATGAAAATTTCATCTCGTCAGTCATTTTGACAACTCGAATTGAGTCAGAAAATAATTTGCATTGGATTGTAGGGAAAGCATTTCAAACAAACACTTCGAATTCGAAAATGTTTTCAATTTAGTAAATTGAGAAGCTCATTCAGACATTTTCGCTCATTTCGTAATAAGTTGTCTCAAAGAATGGTTTGACATCAACTCGGACTGAAACTCGAATTTTTATAATGAATGCCGAAAAAGTTACCTATCTAAGTATTAATCAACAAAAAGAATTGCCTTTAATTAAAACCCTTCAGCAGTTTCCAGCTTTTTCCTTTATGTTATTAGATGCTTCAAGCGTGATCAAAAGGGTGTAGCCCTGGAATGTTGTCGATAAACATTGATGTAGCGTTCTATAAAGATTTCAAGGAGAGTTTACCTAATTTGAAGTCAACAATATTATGAATTTCATATAGCAGATTGAGGCGTTTCTACAAGAAACATATTGAGAAGAGTTAGTCAAATATAGGAACGAGTTTCATAATCAGCGTGTTTGACTTTAAGAAAGAGCGAGGTAGTATTTATGGAATGAAGACGCTTTATACGTATCAAACTTGTTCTCAATATTGAACACACTAATAAGGAACAATTTTTCAGCAGGATATATCTCATTTCTATTCAGAAGTGGAGCTATTAAAAATTACTTATGACAGGAAAGGGCGGGGTCATATATAACAAAATGGAGACAGCTATTAAGTTCAGTGAGGTTCATGACTTATCTGAGGTTAAGCAAGTTTCATCGCTGCTAGCATCTGGATGGGTGACCAAACATTCACATCAACTTTCATTATTCAGTTTTGCTCGTACGTAAATATCATGTTCTGTGTTTTCTTCAGATGATCCCTGTGAAAGAGGCAGAGCCATTGCCGAGAATAAATTGAAACCGCATTTCCAAAAATATTCCATAACTGTCAATTCCATTCGTATCCACATTCCACGGAGAGTGGAAACATCTTATAAAATATTTACTTTGTCGGAATCCCGAATGTTTTTTTTCCAGCAAGATTTGGTTTCGTGCCAGCACCAAAGGCTGAATACGTTTCCATGAACGGATAGATAATCCCATCTCGGAAAATATCAGTTTTTGTGCAGCTTCTCTCTGAACCTTTATCCAATATCAAAGCGGAGCTTTTATATTTCCGTTCATATTAAGTTTTCTTATATTTTTCATGGCATTGTTTGTAATCTAGGATATCGCGGGAAACAAAAGAGCTCACTTTATTATAGGGGAAATGCGGGAATACTCAAATAGAATTATCAGGATGGAAAGAGGTCCTGGACTCATAAAAGAGTGAACTCGAACATACAGAGCTGAGAAGAGAACTAAATCATAACTTGCTGAGATGTCAAACGTATGACCGACTGATGATATTTTGAACAATTTATATGGTTTTATATTGGAAGAAATATAAAGACGCATACATCCAGTAACTAGACATTGAAGAAACCTGGAGTTTGGCCCCCAGAAGAGAATAAAATTATCGACGGTTTTTTGAATTGAGAGAAGCAACAGTTCTGTCTTCTTCGATCTGTCAGACGATGAGGATTATTTGGATCCAATATATCCAGAAGATATAACGAGATATGATGGGCATTGTCATCAGAAACAAGCTGAATCTAGACAATGTTTAACTTCCACTAAAGCGGGTTGCGAAAAATGGCAAAAATAACATATCTTGGAAGCCTATCATTTGAATAATTGTGGATGAAATGGTATATAGGAACAAACCCTGGCAGACGATGACATTTCCTTCTGTATGTTTACTCTTTCTGTGAGAAATAATGTGTCGTTGAGCTGAGAATGTGGATTTTATGATTTACAGAATTTAGAAAAATATCCCATGATGTTTTCCACTTGGATAAGACGTGAATTAAACATATTTGTACTCATTCGTCTTTCTCTACGCAAAAACCAGAAACTTAAGTAACGAAATGGGTTATTGCAATTCTCGAGGAAATGCGAGAATTCTAAATACATAAAAAAATATGAAAAGCTTATAGGATTTTCATTGAGCAGTGATCTCATTGAATTATTATCGAGTCATGAAATCATATTCTTGCAAGGTCAATGGATCATGTTTATCCATACATTATAGTGAATATTTTTGATAATCAATTCAAAGATTAGGATAGATCCTTCGAAATGGTCAGAATGAGCACATGTTCAACGTTTTTCAGATCTGAGAAAATTCATGAGAACACTATCTAAGGTGAAAATGATGATTGTTTGACCATTGATAAACTTGATCATTTAATTGTTGACTATGCAGAACTCAATATTAGGTTTATATGTGTACCATAAACCTTTTGTCGAAGATGGCGTGAATGGCTATGTAATACCAGGATTTGATATCAGCAGTTATTTGACTAGAAAACGAATCAAATGTGGTGGTGTGACTATTTGGTTCATTATCATGCTTGAATGTGGGAAATCACGTGTGAGATATCTTTTGTGTTGAGGAAAATATAGAAGTTTTTGGAGTTGTATGGAAATGTAATGACAAAGCCTGTGTAATTGTTACCGATCAATAGCAGGACATTTGAGTTATCTTAATATCTCATTGTCTTCAATACTGGAGCTCCAATTCATTGAATTGTAGATATTCATGAATATTATCTCACACCTAACACATGTTAGTGACATTATATGCTGATGACTGTACAGTTTTGAATGAGAAACCTCATATAAAAAACCTAAAACTCAGAAATATTAAACAATAGCAGAGGCTTCAGAATGGTTTTCGACAAATGATTTTCAACTGAACACAGGAAAAGTAAATGAGCTCATCTTCACCAATGGTTGTTGAGAAGATAGCATTATGTTTTAAGGTATACTGACACGAAATTGAACTGAGAAGAACATGTCAATTCTTCATCCAACAAATTAAATGAGTGAAACTGACGGATTTCACTACACTAGATACCGCAATAACATATTATTATAGGAAAATCTGATCTATTTTTTATGGACCTCTTCTTTGAGACAACTCTCTAGAAATTGGAAGAATAGTCAACCTACAAAAAAAGTACGGATTATTGCAAAGGATACCTAGTTATCGTTAGTTATCGAGAACATTGTACACAGTTATTTACGAAATTCACAATTTCAACATCAACTTCAGTATTCATTCTATAATGTGTGATATTCATGAAAGGATACGAAAAGTTATGAGGAAAACTCAACAGCCAAGGAACCATAAATCTATCAAAATTTTCATCAAATCAGCGTTTGCACTGAAGAATGGCCATATCAAATAGTTGAAGGCAGCAATCATCAATATCTTATCAAATGATGCACTTTGTTCTCTAGAAGAATATTTTGAATTAATTTTTGATGGAACAATGAATTGAATTATTGACTAATTTCAGATTTTATGTATTTCAGATGACGGAATTCAATATAATTATGAATATATAGTGTTATTTTCTTGTATGTATATACTAGTACTTTCGTTTCGTTTATATTCTCTGTTTTCGCATTTATTAACAACCTCCAATGTACTCTCATAGCTTGGGATGATAAATTATTATTTATTATGAATGATTTATGCCACAAAAATATCACAATCTTGAATCAGATCTTCATTGGATACAGAACTACCGGTGGAAAATACAAGGTAGTTGACAATGTAGCTTTAAATATTAAACCCGTTTTTTATATTGACCTCTGTGAATATAATCCATAGAACTAGTTTACATTCAAGCGAAAGATTAATGAACATTCTACTCGAAATATGAAGAACGGTCTGCAAAAATCAACCAGAGATATGTTGGATGGTGGAGTGGAGGAAAATTCAATTTTTTTATGACAATTTGATGAATTATTTCGATCAAGAATGCCCCTATAGAAGAAGTGTTGAGCTGAAGATAATAATGCACATAAATGTGTTGATAATAATGTTACATCTTTCAGTAGAAATTCCAAGAAATATTCCAAAAAACAAAAATATTATTTTTGTTTCAAGGAATTTTACAAAATCAAAAAAAAAACTACTTTGATTGGAAATGAACCACAAATATTGAAGAGTTCACTGGATATTTGCAATGGAAAATATGCATTTTAATTAATACAAGTATTGTTTTTCATTTATATGTAATGAATGCGATATTTTAGACAGAATTGTTTTTATATATACTCTCCATGAGTTTTTGACGTGCCCTTCAAATTGTATGAATCCTTTGTAAATATGTGGGAATACATTCTATTCTATTCATCCATCCAAGAGAACAGTTTCCATTCAAGTGAAACATATTCGGTGCCGATTTCACGCTGGTCCGTCAAATTCGACGTCATGATAATTTCGGTTCCCAGCCCGTTAACGTCAAAATCGAATGCGGCCGCATAACCACGAAGACTGCATAATTTATCGGAATAATGCATAAAACAGATAAATCGCCGTCCGGAGAGGTGCCCATAAAAGTGTCATAATTAATATTCGATTGGTGGAAAAAGCCCAAATCCGCACTACTCGAATTTCATTAAATTCAGAAAATTAATATCGTCCGCAATTTATTGGTCTCGTAAATCGGGAATACTAATATATATTGGTCGTAATTTTTCCGGTGATTTAGAAGTTTCATCAGGATTGGGAACTGCTACTTCCACTGGAATTGTGCGACAAATCAATCGGTTTGGCGTTTGACAAGCGGTTTCGTAACATATACTCGAACACGACTGAAAAATATTACAAAGTTGAAATACAGTGTCTATGCGAGATATCCAAACGGTTTCGAACCTACAAGCAAAGCACGTCTTCATTTATGATGCTTTCCTGATACCATTCATCCTGCTAGGAGAGAACTTATTTATTTGATGGAGGATATATATCTGCCATATGATGTTGAAATAGGTTGCATATTTATTCATCCATTCATCTATTCACATCATCATTTCGTAGAACATTTACGAGTGCCCCCAGGAGCTAGAGCCTTGTGCAGGAAAGGATCGGTCAATTATCTTGGGTGCCAAAGGGCTTTGGGGCATCTTACTAATTTTTACGGTAGCGCATTTGCTATTTCAACTGTGGAGAAGCTTTCAACTGTGGGCTTCCCAACATATTCTTTTTTAATTATACCTAGCATCCTTTTCCACCCATTTGAAGTAGGCATGGGCGTGTTTTTTCAGATTCTCCAATTTATTCCAAATATATTCAGTATAAAGTCCCCAAATCGGTCCGGTTTGGTTGGTCTAGGGATCATAAAATATTTGACCGCTGGAAAAATACATCTCCCAAATAATATTGTTTAATTTGAATAAAAAAACTAGTCTGCATTGTTTATGAAACTCAGGCTCCCAATTTCGAGTAAAGACTTATGATAATTAACACTTGCAATATTATTCCTTTTAAATTCCGGTAATTCATTCGGAACCAAATTTTGTAACGCGCGTGTTCTAAACTCACTACGGCAACTCAAAAAATGTGAAAAGCATATGCAAGTTGCAATTATTTTCCCATTTCTTACAATGGTATACTGCATTCTTCCCTCTCACACCAAAGGTTCCAATCTCATCGTTTATGATATACTGCAGGTACTTCATCATGCTTATCACATAGGGTTGTCGGTACGTCATATTTTGTTGACTGAAAATGAACCTCTGGAATGTTAATCAATCTTCCCCGTATGCACCTTTGGAAAACTTCAGAATTGGTGAAATACAAAACAAGTTATGACAAACCCTTTCAATCTCAATAAATGAAAATGAACAGAAATTGATCTTAAAAAGAACTAAAATTTAATTGAGTCAAAATCAAAGATGATACTTGCATATCATAGATTAAAGAAAACAGGAGATAGAACATGGTCAACTGCGCACTCTGCCAATTTCCCCTGGTATTCCCACTCCTAAGGTCCGCCAATAGAATCGTATATCCCCACCAACGTACCGATTTGAAGGATGTGCACGCTTGTCAAAGTTTGTTATTAAGTGTCAATGACATGTGTTTCGTAAAGTTTTTCAGTAAAAAATATCACGGTGTGTTGTGAAGCGATGCAGATACTACTTCATTTCAAATTATAAGAAGGATATGAAATCTGTTCATTTATTCCAGTAAGTCTGTTATGAGTGCGGTATGGTTTTGATGGGAGTGGCCAGGACACCAGGACCGTAGTTGTTTCACAGTCGAAGTTGACAATAATTTGTTTTCTTCCTTACCCCGATGAATGAGACCAACGGGATAAATCGCGATGGTAATTCCATATCGTTTGAATATTGCGTTTTGATTTCCACAAGCCATCTCAAATATTGCAATAGATGTGCCTCATTGGTATATCCCTCTGACGATGTGATCACCATTTGCACAACTGCAGGAAAGATCATGCAAAATTATTTGAATGAAAATAATCCTGCATGCAATGTGAAATTCCTTAACATACAAGTATTGAATATGTTGCTGTTTCGTGATTTATTTGAATCACTTCGTGTACATTTCAGGGGACAAACGTTTTCGTCTTCCCATTTCAGTAATTTGATAAAACTTATATATCTTCAATATATATAAATACTAGAGTACACCATCACAATAAGCATTCTTTTGATAAATCTAAAAGTGTTAGATCGGTGTTTAATAAACTTGTCTTATGCAAAGGTCAATAGCTTTGGAGTTTCAAGTGTCACCATGAATTATGAAATGAAGTATATAATCCAATTTTGTGTATATTCTTTACTTTCATTCGTAATATTTTTGAATTTGCTGGCGGTAGCATACTAGAGGATTATAACATATAATTATACAATGCCTAGAAAAATTGTCATGTACCAATGAATCTTCAGTAGATTCGAAAATGAATTTGCAACCTAAGGTGAGTTTTATTTGACTTATATGGAATCCTATTCATTATGAAATTGCACGCCCCTGGTCGTGGTTATAGAACTATTCATTGTGAAAGTGTATGTTCCTGGTTATGGTTATATGAACTATTCAAAGTATATGAAATTTGGGAAAACCATCTTTATTTCAATGCAAATACGACTTTGGGCAAAATAACTGATATTTTTCTGAATACTCCTCTGTACCGCTTCCCACTCCTAGGCTTCAACTCTGAATATTTGGCAGGCTCAGCGCACATTGATTTGTATATTCATGTTCCATCTCCTGTTTTCTATAATCTATGTTGCATATATATGTGGAATAAAAATGAGTGAAACAGATGATCAAAACAAAATCATTAACATGATGAAAAATTGATGAATGACTCCACGTTTGAAGTTGACAGTAGATAAGTTTTCAACAGGGACTGCAATCAAGCTGTATCCAGCAAAAAATGGAATCAAGATGAATTCATGACTGTAAAGAAATTATTTCTTCATTCAATTGATTTTTTTACTACATACTACTTGAATAAAAACCTCTTACTCCAGTAAAGGAAGTAATTTTTTTAGTAAAATGAAGGACTAATTCGAGACCACTCAGATCAACTTAAATTTTTTTGGAATTCGTCAAAAAAGGTGTAAAGTATCCGAGTAAACAAGTTTGGTTACTGGGCAAAGCTCCAAAACGCTGTAAAACTTGGCCAAACTTTTTTTTTTGGACAAAATTAATAAATATTTAATATCTCGGCAATATTGAATGAATTTTCGTGAAAATAGGTACCGGGGGGTTTTTTGGGTCACTGAATACGATTTTAATGTCAGAAATTTCTGAAACACCCTGTAAACCGTAAAAACTACCATTTTTAGGGTTTCTTTTTTAAATATCTCGATTTAAAATTCGACAGCAGAATTCAATTGGCTTATCATCTAAACATACAGTACTGCACGAAAAATGTTCATAAAACTTATGAATAGAGGGTCCCAATGGAATAAATATATAAATTTTATGTAATGGATGGAAAAAAAAGGTTTTTTGGCCATAACTTTTTTTTGGCTAATGATAACGAGATGTACCAGGAACCATTTTAAAGCTAAGGTTATTGCCGAAATTTCATGTCATTTGCAACATTTGAATTGGATGGGCCAATTTTTTTTATTTCGCCCGACAAAAAGATCATTCATCGTTCTAAACATAAAATAGGTAATTCTAAACGGACAAATTTGCTTACAGATGAAAACTTATAACAAGAAATTGAAATACAACTATCCTGGGATAAATGCTGGAAAATTTGGCTGTTTGAAATAAATAATGTTCAGGCTGCTGGCCAAAAACTGAAAATGTTTAAAAAAATACACGATTTTACCCAACTTTAGCAGGCCAAAACATAAACAATAATTACCCGATAGGGCCAAAAATGGCTGGATATATTTGGGACGAAGTGTTCTGACTTTTCACCAAAGAATTTTTTTTTCAAGCACCTTAGCTCGTATGGCGTTAAAAAATTGGCATTAAAAATTTTTGAAAAAAAATTATTCTGCCCATAACTTTTTTTCTTCTTATTTTGAACGGTTCTGGTTGATCTCAAAATTTTCCCGATTTTGTCATATTGCAAAATGATAGCAATCAATCATTTTTTTTGTAAAAGTTATATTTTTCGAGATATTTACGCAAGAACGATCCGGTTTTTTCATTTTTCGTTGAGCAACCATTTTTGCCATGTCATATCTCCTTTAATATTAATCGTACAAAAATGAAACAAAAACCACTTCATTTGTCAACTGAAATACTTCATATAAGTAATATATATTTTTTTTTGTGATACTAACATATTTTCAGTAAATTTAAAAAAACTTTAAAAACTTTTAATTTTTTTTTGGAAAAATCATACTTTTCCTTGCGCTATTACTCGAAAGGGGTGCATTTTTATGAAAAATTGCAATCAATGTTTTTATGTTTGAAAATGATAATATATCGATTGGTTTCATTATTGATTTTTCTAACCACCCCCCAATGAGTTCCACCCCCCTCACCCCCCGCGCTTTTTCCCAGTAACGGAAGTTGTTTACTTGGATACTGGGCACCTTTCTTAACAAAATTCAAGTTACTCCAAGTATCTGCAATTGGTCTCGAATTAGTCCAGCCAGTTTTTACTTCCTTTACTGGAGTATCTACTCATTTCGTTGTATCTATATTAGTTATGGATTGGTATCTTGATTTTCTGTTATCTCAGATCAGAATGAATGACTAGAAATTACAACTCCAGAGTTATTTCTTATGAAGTGAGAAATATCGAATACTACAATTGATACAATGCCTGTGAGTGAAATATAAAGGAGAACTTTCTTAGGTATATTGGAATGAGTGCGTATTATACGGGGGTTATATCCTGAGTGCATCGAGTGTATTCGGTTAAAATGTGTGCACATCGATGATTTTCGAAAGTTTGCTCAGCAAATGACTCGAGTGTATAATAATCTGAAACCACAGGTCGAGGGATTTTATCTCACGTTGTTATATAAGAAAGCTTCAACTCACAAGCAAAATTTTGAGAATTATGGAAATGCACGCATTTTGGTCGATTGAGCTCAGTGTTGGAGGATATATGTTGGGATAATTTCCAGAAAAAATGTAAACTCAAAAAACGTGGGTTGTGTCGGTCGCTATCTGATGCAAAAAGCATATTCAGCCAATTTTACCAGTTGAAGATTGCAGGTCAAGTCATTCCAGAACGAATGTTAATGAATGCCTCATCGATGCAAACTTTCAGGAAGAAGAAAGGTTCCGGCTGGTCAAGAATCAAACTGAATTTGTCTTTCTTTCCCACCATATTTCTGCAAGAACATGTCGTCTCGCCGTTTATTGAGGACAAAAGTAACTAATATCGAATTTGATACATATGCGGATCCACCCCGCCAGTATGCTGGATCCAGCTGGATTGACTGAATGCTGGATTCAACATGCAATCCCTAGTTTGAAACAACTTTTTCAACTAGGCTGGGTTATAGAGTTCAACCTCATCGTACTTGGGGAAGGAAGGTGCAATTGATTTGGCACGCAGATTTGTTCAAAGTTTAAGCTGAAACTAGAAATATTGGCAGAAATTTTGGTACCAGTTTGTATCGTTGTTCAGGATGATGGTATCTCCCTTGAATATATTTGAATATTATTTGCACATTTCTTCTCATTTACATTTTCTCTTTCAATGATCCCTATCCTTTGATGGAGATCATTTCGATTCTTTTGTTTACATTTCAGTTAACATCCTTCGATATGGAACGTTATTGATGGAATAAATAATACAACGAGGCTTATAATAGTCGAAATATCCAAGAATTCTGATGGTATCCGTGTGAGCACTGATCTTACCATGCGGTCCTCAGTGCCGGTTTGGTCTGGGTCGACTCAGAAGTTTTCTGGTCGCCTCTGGGCTACAATCCCGGTTGTCTGGATATCAGAGGGTGAGGGGGAATGCATATCGAAAACACCAACTGACTTGACAGTTGTTTTCTCAAGTTTCCCTGAAGTCAGTCTTCACATAGCGCTAAGACACTCATGATTACTTGCCGTTTCTTGCCCCACAACGCTCCGTCTTCTGGACATACTCGATGGTGTGATTGGAGAGTTTCTTCGCCTGAACCTATTTAGGGAATCGCACGTTGAGTTCAGCGTGAGGATTATTAATACCCACGATAGTAAAAAGGTCTACGTGACAACGTTCAGTTACACTTTATTCTATTGAATTCGAAAGGGCAACAATAGAAAAAGATGGTGGCTGAACCGTCAAAGCCCAAATGAATGAATGAATCAAATCAATAGAAGAATCGGCCAAATGACTCCATTTTAACAATGGTGTCACCTGATTCCAGCTTTCCAGAATATATACATCACCAATCTGTTTCAGTTTATTATCTGAACCATATGTGCAAGACGAGTGAAATGAAAGAGAGATGAAATATTCAAGAGAATTCACTCAAAACAAAGTTGCATATGTTCCTGGTGAAATGACTTCTATACCACTACAATGTTAATTTCTTCGTCAAAAACGCTAGACCTATGGCTCACTTGATAATGAAACCCAGGGAAATTCACATTCCTGAAATTTTTTTACAGATGGCGTCAAGCAGAAACATGACAATATGAAGTCTGACGAAATTTCTGTGAGCGAATCATTTAGAAAAACTAGTGCAGAGTCAGTGTGTTATTTTCTTTCTTCAAAATTCTACCTAATAAAGGATAACGATACACGAGTTCTGTCAAATATTGCCAGAGTTCTTACCGAAGAATCCGCTATATTTTTTATGTTTTTCTATTTATGTTTAGACGTAAATACAGACAACCTGAGTAATTTCAATTCATTAGGAAGGTTGCATTATGGCGCTGTACAAAAAGACCATACTTGAAAACACTCTCCCGAAAAACTTTTTATTACATGATTTCAAATTTTTGTTATTGCTTTCTTTTTCTGGGCATGTAACAACCATTGTCTCTAATACTGGAACTTTAAATGAATATGTTGAACTGGGAAATTCTGAAAAGCAATCAGCAAATAACAAATATAACTTCTACTGAAGTAAAAACTGAGCAAGATGAACTTTGTTTTTATCAGCGTCAGAATAATCACGCGTTATATTGACCAGTTGAACTTGAGTACATGTGTATTGAATGTTTCGTACTAAACATCGGGACTTGATATAGATGAAAAGATGATTGTTTTTTTCATCCACGAATAATTCAACAGCGTTTGATATCCATTATGAAACACTATTCAAAACAAAATTCAAATTAAATACCAACCAAACCGAAAAAAACTAATAATCGAAAGCAACGGCAGATAAACGACAAATAACCAAGAAAACTACGGTAGAGAATTGATCTGGAAACGATAAATAGCTGATTGGGAGGAACAGTACAATTATGGAAAACTTCTGGCAAAATTCGAATAAATTGAGATGCAAAAGTCAAAAGATGATAGAATCGATTCTTGCATCATCTACTAGGAAACACACTGAATTCCGTAGATATCATTGATCGTGTCTAGAGTTTTTGACGAAACAATATCGAATCGGAGATCGCATATATGCATCTTCCTTAAAACGCATCAAAAGGTAGCTAGCCAATATTTATCGTCGCAACATTCAGGTAAATTTTCCGCAACCCAACTTCATTAAATTATCAGAATATATTTATCAAAGATTATCCCTAGCCTTAAGGTATATTTGTCATACACACCCATATCAAGTGGGATTGAGTGAAAGGGCTTACTGTCTGAAATGGGTCGTAGGGGAACATGTCAGACGCTGTGAGTGCTTGATTTCTCGAGAACACTGGCTTACGATATTGTTTGGATGAGTGGAGATGACTTCCTGATAATGAGCACAACATATTGAGCATGAATGAAATATAATCTGATCATCAGAAAATGTATTTGGTCTGAACCCTCTTCTTTGTCACAACCTTCTACAGATCACGAGATTGTGACTCTATTTTCAATTGTTGAACTGTTGAATGGTAAATTGAGTGTTTCAGCATTTTCTGTTGATCATTTATTATAACTTCGAATACTGTGAGAACTTTAGAAGCCAAAACATCTAGAGAACCTAAGGTTTAAAAAAATGTTGTTTCTTTGGACGGCAGTCAAATTAGAACTTCAGCAAAATTTATAATTGACTACCATTCAGCTTCGTATCCAAGAAGTGAGATGGGATAATACGATGTGGAGATAGAAGATAAAAATAATACATATTCACTACATTACCAATTAAATACTGAAATTCAATAAATATTGAGTAACTCATCAAAAATAAAGGAACTCGTACATGTGTGTCATTCCGTTGACAATTTCAATCAGATGAACACAAAGTAATAGTGAGGTCGGAATGGAAAAAGAAAATATTTACAAATGGAATAAAATTGTCAAAACGTTAGCATATTACGAATAATAAAATATTATATGGATGACAGTTGCTACAGTCAATCATTGAGAAGAAACATACCAGAATTCCTTTATGTAATATATCTATTACAAATTGTCTTCCATTCCAATAGCTTGAGCTTTATTCAAAATCCGTAGATTTCCTCAATTAATTTCTTGTTTTTCCGGAAATATATTAGTACTTGTTTCAACTGAATTTTTTATCATATCCATGAAATTTTTGTTGAAATATGTACAAAACATTTTTGTTATTATCTATTTCAATTCTCTGTTTTCCTATTTCAGATTTGAAAACTTGAACGATGATCAGTTCAATCCCACACTGAAGACTATTATTTGAAAGGCTTGCTTCAGACCTTCTAATAAAAAAGTTATCAATACCAGATATGGAGTTACCAGAAACTCTAGTGAGCGCTATTCTATCATTGTCACAATGAAGAAAAGCGAACGATGCCATTTGCTACTCTTACTTTGTATTATCTGTCTTTGTACTTTTTTTATTTTCTGTATTTTTATGTAGCAATAAAATCGATTATTATTATTATTATTAATATTGAATTACTTTCTAGTCGAATGATCAGCTGTACTCATCATATCCACGTTTAGCCACATCATGCCTGCCCCGTTGATGTAACCCGCAACCCCTCAATGATTTTATTGATATCAGTAGAAGGTGATCGGTATATTATGTGCTCGTTCATCTGAACTCTGTATTTATTGGATGTCATAGTTGATTATGTTGCATCAAAAAAATCTGATATTTTCAATAGTGAATAATCGAATTTAATGTCGGTCGAATGTCGTTTCAGTCGTGTATTCTATAGTTGTTCCATAGAAGATGGATCTTCGATCACCCACGTTTACGATGGTATTATAATGATATCAAAACTGGTGGAGATTCTAGCAGTTTGATTATTGGTTGGTCGATATTATTCCAAAGATACATTTTCCATTCATCAGGTACCCAGACTTTGACGATTTTGTTTTCGTTAGTTAAATTTGAGAAAGATAAAGTTTACAAGTGTATGAACATTGTTCCTACAATCAATTATGACACAAAAATATCACAGTTTCCTTAACGACTCCCACTTACATCGGGTTAACAAAACGATAAGTGTTTCGCTTAGAAACAGCTTTCTCTAGCAGGATATATTCTTTTATTCTGCTTGATGAAGCTGTTGTATAGCGAAGAAATCATCGGTAGTGAGAAACGTACAGAAAACTGTGATAGTTTTTGTTCGGTATTGATTTTCAACAGCTATTTATCTCATTAGTAAGAAAGAGTCACATTTTAGTACAGCACAACGTGATATCTGTTGGACGAGATTCCGCAAAAGTAGAGTAGTTGAGTTACATTATACAAAATGAAATTCTCTATTGTAATACATAAAATATGTTTTTTTATCCTGATAGAGATTGTCATTTATCTTGATGTTTGCAGAGAGTAAAATACGAGACAGTGTTCAGAGTACAGGCTTACTGAATGATACGGAAAAGACGACAGAAAACGCTCTACAATATATATTTTATCCGAAGAGTACATTCAAATCCATAATAGAATAATCGCTTATGAAAAGCGTGAAACGCGACAAGAATAATATATTTTTTCTACTGAAAATGAACTGAAATTGTCAACGCTTGTGTTTCACTTTTCAGTGTTCAGAATTCATGTGAGATTGCAGACACTTCAAATATGCCAACTTAGTAATAATGTTTCAAAGCGTTATCAAGTGACAAAAAAAGACTTTTATAGTGCAAGAAGCTCTTCTGTACCGTTTTGAAATTTCAATACTTGTCTTTTCGGATGAAATGATTGTTTGAAGTGCTTGCAGGAAGACAAAAATGAATATTCATCAAGATATCAAAAGAGAAAGTAACATATTATGAAGATATGAAAAATAAAACAGAGGTGCATTGTAACGATCTCTCACTAGTGAGGAAAAGAGAGGTTACACTCCGGCAGCTAGTAGTTATGTTGGAGAGCTGGGTCGTGTAGGACGATGGCATCAATCAAACCAGTAAAACTTATAAGAAAATTTGTTGAGCGCCACCTGACTCGGGTAGCCTAAAGAGGGAATTGGTTTTATTAGTCAGGATAATAAAACATTAAATAGTTGTTATTCAAAGAGTAGGCTGACATGATGATCAAAAATTTGTAAAATCAAATTGTGAGAGTGTGTAATTTGGGAAAAACAAATAATAAAACGTTTCTTCAGTATTTATTCCATGGGTTGGGACAACCTGTATGATGTTACAAATGACTTTCCATGATATGTTGGTTCCTAGAAGCAGATAACTTATGTTGTAGGTTTATATCAGTTCAAAATCGTTAAGTTGTTATATTATTCGTTGTATCATTGACCAAACGCTTCTACTCAGTACTGGGTGTCCGCTTACAGATCGATAGTTATTAATTATATCAATACTTCAATTCTCTAACATAAGTTAGTCAATTCCATAATTTAATGAAAACCTGGTTTAATTCGGTGAGAAACAATCCATGGATAAATACTGGAACAAGTCCCTGGTACGAAGTTCAAATTCTGCAGTAACGAGCTTAGAATTGGGTAGTTATCACTTCCTAGTGATTTTGTGGTGGAATTTTGGAGAGTACCAACCCTCCTGCTTATAAGGTCTTATAACTTAGACAATTGAAAACTTCAAAAAAAGGTACTGGGATGTCCTTCAGCCAAGGAGAACAGGTCCAGGTAGAAACCAAAAGAATAATAGTTTTCCCCAAATTGGTAATGGTATCATCGAGAACACGACACCTGTATAAAACAACATAAATGAATTCTTAGGATCAAAAGAGGGGTCAAGGGAATGACCTTGGCAAAAAACCCTAGAAATAGTAACAATTTTACACTTTTCACCTAAAAATCGGAGAAATGAACTCACCTCACTGAGAGAGTTTTAACAAATTATTCCACGAAGGATATTATTGTCATCCACCTCATGGATGTATGAAAATCTGGAACGACTCAACTCAAAAAATACTCCCAACATGGAGCGACGGGGTAGCCATTTTCGACAAGCCAAACGGCCCGAACACTTCCCTACAGGAACATCAAAGGTGAAACCTCATTGGTTTCTTTGGTTCTACTCTTTTTGGGTCTCCAAACAAACATCAAATTCCAAATTGAATAATATACGATCAGGAAGATCTTGCCTCCACAAATTCTTCAACAAAATTCCCTTCAATTGTTTCGCCACGTCTTCCACTCTCAAAACTCAAAATGCCCTCACTTAAGATGTCTATATACTAGTGTTTCTAATGTTGCGATATTGTTTCAGACGAACCAGTAGACAAGGCGGGGTAGTTCATCAGTTGCCATGAGGGAGCGCTGGTAATCAAAAATTTCTATTAATTTTCATGATCACTCGTTCCATGGAACACGCTGTTGCCAATTCTGATGTTTTTGTGAAAGGATAGAGAATTTATCGGGACTGGATATGTGAGGTTATTGAAAACACCAAAACGCGCCAAATTTATGTTCAACTCTATGCGTTATTTATTCCATGTAGTTTGGAAATAATTACTCAGTTGGAATAAATTTGCATTGTGTTTCCACTGATCTGGACCAGAATTCGCAACGACATGGCCACTTGGCAAACAGGACTGTCATCTCCACTGCGAGAGTGCCGGTACCTGGCGGATTTTTTGCAGTACGACTACGCCTACATCATCAATTTTTGATCAAGTTGGCCATATCGGTTGTCTGATTTGCTGACAACCTCTTATATGGAGTAAACACACCAGTATATAGCCACCTTACCCTCACTGAAGATCATCTTGCGCAGTCTCGTCACGAGCGGGAGTCATGGAAAACAAACAATTTGTTTGTGGTGACCTCTCGGGCTGAAACGATTTCCTTTGGTTTTCCTCGATAGATTTCTACCAAACCCAAAGTGAGAATAATAATCGAGAAAAGCGTTGGAGACACTTAAACCTGTCGAATATCTAATTGAATGGCTTGCACCCGAAAGTGAAATATGGAATAGACCTGCGATCTCTCGTGTAGCGTTTCAATTGCTACTTTTCAATATAATCCATTAATGAATCTGAGATTATGTATTTCCCTGTATACCAAAAGCATCGTAAAGAAATAACTTCTAATAAAAAAAAATGAATGTTTTCAGAACTTTTCCCATTACCAGTCACTACCAAAATGTTTTCAATTCATGTTTATATCGAAATGGGTCAACGTATCTATCGTACACCATAACCTATCCTGTCCTATTCTAAAACGTTTTTGAATCGTTAATCTGTCCGAATAATGAATTTGAAGACGATTAAGTGATAAATAATCGAACAAATAGTCCCACTGCAAAGTGAACATTTTGAGATTCCCTGATCAAATATTCCAGATTTCATACTAGCCCATCAGGTGCTGCTCTCTCACTGAAAATTTTGAGAATATTTTACGGCTGGTGGCATTACCGTTTCGAAAATTGAAGTGTTAAGAAACTAGTTTATCTACTTTCAATGCGATTGCGAGTTCGAGATCACCCAAGAATTATTACGTTTTTGTGGTGGTAGCATATTATATGGATCTTCAATAACCACAAAAACAGGTCTTGTTAAGTGAAATATCTCGATTCCAAAATCAATTTTTCTACACTTCCCAAATTGAGGCCACACTCCATCAACGGTAAGGTTGAAAAACTCATTTTCATTTTCGGTGTCCGTGACAAGTTTCTCATTCATTTTCAGGCCTCTTATGCACTCGTATTCTCATGATCCGTTACGAGTATTGTAGAAATTTCGGAGGTCGCTCTGCCCTAAAAAACTATTGACGATTCTACTGTTTCCTCACGAAAAATCGTCATAAAAACGTATGAACTTTTCACTAAGACGGGATCAACTTTTGGATTGTACCTTGGATAGTACCTGCACAGGAAGAGTTTCTGGAAGATAATCAAGATAAGATATATCTATTACCGTTTTTTTATCATATGTTTCAGTATATTTTTTTTGCGCTGTTAACTCAACCAATACCTTTTACGAATATGAGAAACAATTTCTGAATATTCACTGTGAAAGCAAAGGTATACGTATACTCCCGCTACTTGAAAGAAATTACTGTGAGATCTGGTAATATCATTACATTTATTTAATCTGGAAAATCAAACTATTCAATAAATGTTTTGCGTGTTTGTGTCTGGAAATTCTTTGCAGTGTTTTTTTTGCTTCTATCACCATCATTGCTTTTTCCCATAGCTTTATTTATCAGTTGGTGTGCTATATTCTCAATTCATTTTTTTAAACTGATTGGCGCCCAGAGGTATGATAACTAATATATTTATTTTCAACTAGATTCACGACCTTCAGCTCCCTTCAACAAACTGAGTAGCCGTTCGCATTTGTGTGTAACATAAAACTTTCCGTACTATAAATATCATTTTTTTTTTGATCTAGTGAACACTTCAAATAGTGAAATAAACTGTTACACATAAAAATTGGCGCCCAACGTGGGGCCAGATTTTTTTTACCATTTCATACCTAATTATTTATTACATGCAATGAATTTCTAGAGCACAGCAGAGCATTTGTGAAGATCCTCTTCCAGTTTTTGTCCTGAGTGAAAAACTATCCACGCACTACCGGCGATTGTTTTTATTGTTTCTCGGGTAGATACTGATCTTTTTATTCGCATTCTCGTACGATTCGAATTTAGCAGAAAACAAGTGGTTACATCGTTATTGTTACATTTCCGAATACTCCTGATATACAAGGTGTTGTTGTATTTTTGATTGATGGTCAATTATTTTGATTATTGAATTTTTTCTCCTTTTTGTTTCATAATAATTGCTTGACTTGAATTACTCATATAATATGGAACTTCAAAATATGAAACCTATCAACTTACTAGCTGAAGAATTGAATTATGAGTTGAGAATAAGGGGCATAGTCACTTCCAGAAAAGATCCTAGTACGAAAAGAAAAATGTTGCAAAGGCGTTTAGAAACTGAAATTGGTAGAGATCTTGAATTCACTGACCCCGAATACGAATTTGAAAATGAACGAGTCACGATTGAGAAGACTCTCACAGATTTGAGGTCTTTGATAGATGAATTTAATGGTCCTGAAAGTGATTCGAGTTTCCTTAGAATAAGATCAAGACTGATTCACATAACGAATAGAGTTAAAAGAATTCAAATACCACAGCCAGATTTAGATAAAGTTTGTGAAATTTTTAAAAATGAAAGTTTAGCCACTTGTTTAGAATTGGAGGCACTGTTGTTTGATAGTGTTATCCATAGTCAACCGCTACCAACAATATTTCCAAGTACAAGTGCTGTCTCTGATGTTACCCTGAATTCTTCTAAAGCATTGCTTCCTCCATCTGCACAGTCATTTTCTAAGTCAATTCCCGTATATAAATGGGGTATTACAAAGTTCAATGGGGATACTAGGACATTGATTTCATTCTTGAATAAAGTGAATGAGTTGTCGAAAGCTAGAAATGTCTCGAAAGATGAACTTTTAGCATCTGCAGCTGACCTATTCACAGACAAAGCTTATATTTGGTACAAATCACTTGAATCAACCATTCAAAATTGAGATCAACTAGTTGTTCAGTTGAAAACTTACTTTTTGCCATCAAATTTTGATGATCATATTTGGGATGATATCAGAGCACGCACTCAGGGTAAAAAAGAACCTATTTACATTTATATAGCAGTAATGCAAACATATTTTAGTAACTTACAAAAACCAGTACACGAAAGTATCGAACTAAAATATATAAGGAAGGGTATTTTACCTATTTATAATGAAAGGTTATCGGTTCTCTCTTCTCCCATAGACAGTGTGGAAACTCTTTTGGAGTGGTGTAGAAGAATTGATGAATCACTTCAATATGCAAATGATTATCATTCACCACCTAAATCTTCAACTTTATGTCCAGAACTCGTTTATTTAAGCAGCAATGAACAATCTACGTCAAATTCAACCAACTCAGTTAATACCATTTCAACTATTCCTGGTGGAAGTCGAAAAAATGACAGAAAATATTTCTATAACCATAACTTTCGTGGAAAAAGTTCTAGAGTCATGGCTTCTGAAAATCCAAATGAAGAATTTTGTTGGAACTGTCACTTGAAAAATCATAGTTATAAACATTGTACTGCTCCAAAAAATAAATTTTGCTATAGATGTGGAAAAGCAAATGAAACTGTACGTACTTGTGATTGCCAAAAAAATTAATTACGCCGGCACATGAGAATGGCCCTCTTGTGTCAAAAGTGCACCAGGCCAAACATGATTCACCTCGTAACATTAGAAGTAAAAAGTCATTTTTCGATTTCTCCAAAGAAAATAATTGGGATGCATGGAAACGTGTTGTTTCAAATTTCTATAAAACATATAGTAAATGTTCCTTACAAATATCTCCGCTTTTTATCGATAAACCTTTCGATAATAGACCTTTCATAGAAATTGAAATTTTTGGTAAAACTCTTGTTGTTCTCCTTGATTCGGGCGCATCCAGGTCGATTTTTGGAAAGAAAAGTTTGTATTTGCTCAGAGAATTCAGTTTAGTTTTGGATAAACATTGTGATAGAGCTATTCATACTGCTGATGGTTCACCACATGATGTGACTGGGTCAATAGACTTACCTGTTCGTGCAGGAAATGTTTGTAATATTATCAATTTTCTAGTTGTACCGTCCCTGGATCAATTTATCATTATAGGTAGTGATTTTTGCCTAAAGTTTCTAGTTGAAATAAGTTTTCTAAATAATGCTTGGAAAGTTCATAGTAGATTAGATGATTCCGATCTGAAATTAGCTGACAATCATCAAAGTCTAGATGAAATTAGACTATACAGTTTGGAATATCTGACTGAAATTGATAAACACAACGCTGAATCTGTGATTGATTCGTTCAAAGAAATAAGTTCGGAAAATAAATTGGGTTGTACAAATAAAATGATTTTCGAGATTGAAACCGGTGATGCAAAACCAACTCGTATTAGGCAATACCCTTTGTCTCCATATATGATGAATATATTAAACAAAGAATTAGATGAAATGCTTTCTCTCGGAGTTGTAGAACCGTCACGCTCAGCTTGGAATTCACCCGTTCTTTTAGTAAAGAAAAAATCAAACGAGTATAGATTTTGTTTCGATGGTAGACGTCTTAATTCAGTAACAAAACATGATGCATATCCTCTCCCAAGGGTCGACAGAATTTTGAGTTCGCTTAGAAATGCTCGTTTCATCTCCAGTATCGATCTAAGGAAAGCCTTCTGGCAGATCCCTCTTGAAGAAAAAAGTAAAGAAAAAACAGCTTTCTCGGTACCCGGCAGAGGTCTCTTCCATTTTACCCGTGTTCCTTTTGGATTGAGAAACAGTGCTCAATGTCAGCAAAGGCTCATGGACGCAGTCTTCGGTCCAGCACTAGAACCAAATATTTTTTGTTATCTGGATGACATAATAATAATATCTTCCACTTTTGAGGAACACTCGAAACACCTCGTAGAAGTTCGTGATAGATTAAAAGAGGCTAATTTGACCGTAAATTTGAGTAAGTGTGAATTTTTCAAAACATCATTAAAATATTTGGGCTTCGTTGTGGACTCAGAAGGTTTGAAAACTGATCCTGATAAAATTTCTTGTATGATTAATTATCCTCGACCGACTAATACTACCGAAGTGAAAAGATTCATAGGTATGACATCTTGGTATCGGAAATTCATCAATCATTTCTCAACTCTTGTTTCACCTTTGAACGATCTTTTAAAAGGCAGGAAAAAGGGCCAGCCAATAACTTGGACACCAAGTGCCGAAACATCATTTTTGAAATTGAAAGAAATTTTAGTCTCTACTCCTATTCTTCGCAGTCCAGATTTTTCGAAACCCTTCGAAATTCAGTGCGACGCATCCAATACTGGTTTGGGTGGTGTTTTAATTCAGAACATTGATGGTGAGGAACATATAATTGCTTTCGCTAGCCGATCACTTTCAAGAACCGAGCGTAACTATACTGTTACTGAGCGGGAATGTTTAGCGGTCATCTTTAGCATTGACAAATTCCGTCCTTATATCGAGGGAACACACTTTATCATTTATACAGATCATTGGTCACTCCTGTGGCTCAATAACATGAAGGAACCAACTGGAAAATCAGCTAGGTGGGCGGTCAAACTACAACAATTTTCTTATGACTTGAAACATAGAAAAGGATGTCTTAATGTAGTGCCCGATGCTCTTTCGCGAATTCCTCCTACAAGTAATAATTCTGTCCCTGAAATTTCACTTCTAGAGTCATCTCCAGACGATCTGGATCCATTTTATATTCGTTTAAGAAATAATATAATCGAAAATCCTGATAAATACCTTGATTGGAAAGTAATAGATGATAAGGTTTATAAATTTATTCCTTCTAAAGTCCCAGTCAAAACCAATCTATCTGAGTTGAAACTTCTTGTTCCAAAATCAAAGAAACGCGAAATTCTTCAACTGTGCCATGATATCCCAACCGCTGGCCACTTTGGATTCTTCAAAACCCTCTGTCGCGTTAAGGAAAATTATTACTGGCCAAGAATGAGGAGCGATGTTCTCAAATACGTAAAATCCTGCAAAGTTTGCGAGTCGCAAAAGGTATCTTCAGCTGGAAGAATAGGGTTAATGGGTTCTGAGAAGAAAGTCAAATTTCCTTTTCAAATAATTGCCACGGATATTATCGGACCACTACCGCGTAGTTCCCGTGGATTTACTCATTTATTGGTTGCTGGAGATTGGTTCACGAAATATACACTAATTTTTCCTCTTCGTAAACCAGATGCTTCAAATATTGTTAAATTAATAGAGAACGAAGTTTTTTTGATTTTTGGTGTCCCTCAGATAATCATTTGTGACAATGGCTCTCAATTTGTTGGGAAAACTTTTAAGAAACTAGTAGACAAATATAATGTTCAAAAAATATGGTTGAACGCTAGATTCTCATAACCTCAAGTTAACTTTGTTGAGAGATCGAACAAGACTATAGAAACTACTATCCGTTGTTACATAAAAGAACACAAAGATTGGGACAAGCACCTGAACGACATTAGATTTGCTATAAATTCCGCAGTTCATGAAGTCACAGGCTACTCCCCATCTTTTCTTGTTTTTGGAAGAAATGTTCCTATTACTGGTGCATATTATGGTCGGCTCCAGTCTACGAAAGATATATTTCTTTGTCCTGAGGACAGAAGTCAGTATTTTGATGACATTAAGAATATGAGTGAAATCTATTCTGAAATTTGTGATAAACTCCATAAAGCATATAAACGAAATGAGAGAAGTTACAATTTGAGAAAACGAAATGTTTCTTTTAATGTAGGCGACAAGGTGTGGCGCCGTAATAAAGTTTTGTCTGACGCTACAAAACAATTTTCATCTAAACTAGCGCCAAAGTATATTTTGTGCAAGGTTGTCAAGAAAGTTTCTCGCCTGGTTTATGGACTAGAAACTTTGGATAACCACTATGTCGGAGAATGGCATGTCAAAGACATGAAACCATATTTTGGTTCTAATTCCGACGTGTCAGTTGGTTCTGGTTGATTTCTGTCAATCAGAAAATATTTATTCAACGAATTTGTTGTACGTGTAAATATATGTGAAATATTTTTAAAGAGTACTCTTTTTAGGCATAGGTTTAGATTTATTGAGTTATGGCAACTATTGATTATGGTAGACACTGTGAATATATATATTTATCCCGAATGAGTAGCTAACTGAATTTGATATTTTCCGATAATGTTCCAAACTTTTCCAGCTTTGGCGTGTAGTACGCGAAGATACTAAAAATGTCCATAAATAATTATAACAATAGCCCGACCATACTCAAATTTTCGTTATTTCAATTTTATATTAATGTTATAAAAAAATTCAACACTACATGTTAATTTTTTTTCTTTCTCGGAGGGGGTGGTGTAGCGTTTCAATTGCTACTTTTCAATATAATCCATTAATGAATCTGAGATTATGTATTTCCCTGTATACCAAAAGCATCGTAAAGAAATAACTTCTAATAAAAAAAAATGAATGTTTTCAGAACTTTTCCCATTACCAGTCACTACCAAAATGTTTTCAATTCATGTTTATATCGAAATGGGTCAACGTATCTATCGTACACCATAACCTATCCTGTCCCATTCTAAAACGTTTTTGAATCGTTAATCTGTCCGAATAATGAATTTGAAGACGATTAAGTGATAAATAATCGAACAAATAGTCCCACTGCAAAGTGAACATTTTGAGATTCCCTGATCAAATATTCCAGATTTCATACTAGCCCATCAGGTGCTGCTCTCTCACTGAAAATTTTGAGAATATTTTACGGCTGGTGGCATTACCGTTTCGAAAATTGAAGTGTTAAGAAACTAGTTTATCTACTTTCAATGCGATTGCGAGTTCGAGATCACCCAAGAATTATTACGTTTTTGTGGTGGTAGCATATTATATGGATCTTCAATAACCACAAAAACAGGTCTTGTTAAGTGAAATATCTCGATTCCAAAATCAATTTTTTTACACTTCCCAAATTGAGGCCACACTCCATCAACGGTAAGGTTGAAAAACTCATTTTCATTTTCGGTGTCCGTGACAAGTTTCTCATTCATTATCAGGCCTGTTGTGCACCCGTATTCTCATGATCCGTTACGAGTATTGTAGAAATTTCGGAGGTCGCTCTGCCCTAAAAAACTATTGACGATTCTACTGTTTCCTCACGAAAAATCGTCATAAAAACGTATGAACTTTTCACTAAGACGGGATCAACTTTTGGATAGTACCTTGGATAGTACCTGCACAGGAAGAGTTTCTGAAAGATAATCAAGATAAGATATATCTATTACCGTTTTTTTATCATATGTTTCAGTATATTTTTTTTGCGCTGTTAACTCAACCAATACCTTTTACGAATATGAGAAACAATTTCTGAATATTCACTGTGAAAGCAAAGGTATACGTATACTCCCGCTACTTGAAAGAAATTACTGTGAGATCTGGTAATATCATTACATTTATTTAACCTGGAAAATCAAACTATTCAATAAATGTTTTGCGTGTTTGTGTCTGGAAATTCTTTGCAGTGTTTTTTTTGCTTCTATCACCATCATTGCTTTTTCCCATAGCTTTATTTATCAGTTGGTGTGCTATATTCTCAATAAATTTTTTTAAACTGATTGGCGCCCAGAGGTATGATAACTAATATATTTATTTTCAACTAGATTCACGACCTTCAGCTCCCTTCAACAAACTGAGTAGCCGTTCGCATTTGTGTGTAACATAAAACTTTCCATACTATAAATATCATTTTTTTTTGATCTAGTGAACACTTCAAATAGTGAAATAAACTGTTACACTCGACTAGTGATAATTGTTCAATATAAAATTCAATAAAATCGACCCATACAAATTTAAATCAGCGCCATCTGCAGCTCGGAGGATCAAAACCTTTCGAAAACATCAGAATGAAAACTGTAATTTTTTTAATTATTTGACCGGCGTTTTGGGTGGTTCCTGAATATACAGGGTGTGTATTGGTGCGAAAAAAGAAGCGCTACAGCATTTTTTGTTTCTACATTGTTCCTCGAGAAGATAACAGGTATAACGTTCAAGAAATCATATGTAATTTTACATATATGTATCAGTTGAAATTTTAGCATGCTCTGGAAAAATAAAATCTTCCCCTTTGCGGGTAGTACATTCACGTCTTGTTCTCCATCGGAATCAATTCCATCCTGCGACTGATGGAGCGGAAACCGGGAACGTGAAACTTTTTGTATTGATAACTGACCACGTTCTTCACCGCTGAGTTGAAACAAATAAACTTCGTTGATGAGCATCGTGCCATCCGAGGAATGGAAAGATTACGAAGAATACACGCAGTGAATAATAATGCATTTGATTATGAAAATCACCTAGAAATCAAGAAACATTTTTGTCTAATGAATGAAACAAAAAAAAACAGGAACGATGCCACAATGATAACAATCGGATGATCTCGAATCGTTTTTGCATTTCTCTCGACAATTTTGAGGTTATAGTCATATCATCCGGATCAGCAAAAGGGATTTTGATTCACAAATTTTTTTGATTTTCCTAAACAGGGTAAAGTTAATGTAAGAATGTAGGCTTTTACGGCCGGTGTTAATACATCTCTGGTTTTTCGGGCTTGAGGGCCGTGTGCATATGTAGTTTCCATTGTACGGTGTGTTATTGTGTATACTCTTTCCCAATCATCGGAAGTAAAAATTCCACTACACGGCCCTCAAACCCGAAAAACCAGAGATGTAGAGTAAAGTTATTTCGAATCCAACCTCAATTCACACAACAATTATTCAAAGGTAGCTAAGAAATTGTTTTCCGCTCCACCAAAAGTTCCGAGGGACGTTCATTCCGAGTCAAGGCGCATACATAGAGTTGTTATTGATTGAAATATGACATTCCACGGAAGACATGATGTATTGTGTAATAACAACTACAACTGTCACACAATGAAGCAATTATGTTATCAGGTGAGGAAATGAAATTGAAGACATACAATGCACCCCACTGTTCTATCAAGAGCAATTAGGATAGAGCAGGTTTTTGTTATATCCGTGGTAAAATTATTTATCATCCACCACTATCCTGTTTTCGTCTGTATGCATGACGAGCACATACCACATCAAGTGGGTTTTTACAAAGTTAGCTGGTGAATTTTTCATGTTGATTTCTATAAATGGTAAAGCCATTGAAATACTAGTATTCAAATTCGCCTCAACTCTCATTTATATTTTTTTGTTTCAGAGAAAATAGTATATTACATTATACTTATATGAATTTAATGGCGTTGGCCAGAATCGTTGCTTCGATGTAATGATTTTTGTAATGAATACTCATGATTTATAATATAACTGTTGAATGAAAATTATTGTTATGTGAACTGTGGATACACAATTAGTATATTGAGTTGTCTGACTAATCTCGAGTTTTTTCCAAAAAAATAATGATAATATAAAAATAAAAATTGCACATGAATTTGCAATAACTTTTATAGGGTACTGAAGAAATAACGATAGTCAACGTTCATTTGAAAATGTGACAATAAGTAAGTACTTATAATACAACACTTCTTTTTCTTTTCTTATTTTTTTATGAATAATAAGTTACCTTCCAGTCCAGTTTTTGAATACATTATATTATAACAATAGGAAAGAGCAACCAATAATTGGATCTGTGAATCTCACAGGATTCACGGGTTTGACCTCTTATTGACAGCCGTGCGGAACTTAAATTCCGCACTAGTGCGGAAAGTAACTTTGTGGTCGTAGCAAAAATAATTCTCATCACGAAGGAATCAATCCCTTTGTGAAATATCATGGGCAATCATGAGTTTCATCTCTTTTTCAAAATCATAGCAAGAACACTAAGAAAGGAGATTTTATTCGTACTATCAACGAACTGAAAACACGATGCAATTTGTCGCCTCAACTCCAGAAAATTTCAGGTATTCATGCAAGTTTTTCAAGTTGCATGATTCTTTTTTGGTGCGATTAGTTGCAGCGACTTACTGACTCTGTGGTAAATTTTGCTGCAAACTACTAAACTATGATGACACCACTGAGAAAAATGTTTTTTTGAATGATTCGATTATTTTTCTAAACTGGAGGAATCAGCCAAAGTGATAAAGTGAATGAATCTCAACTATAACTATAAGAAATGAATAATATCATATATCTGTTGTGATAATATGGGCGTTTAACTTGGGAACATTCAGTGCTATTTTTCAATATTGTCAATGCACACTGACAGATAGATAAAATTTCTTGCAACTATATGTTGCCGCGAGAAATTGCATAGTGGAAATGGGGTGTGATTCATTTTTATTCTATAGAAGAAAAATTCAACAATAATAAATTTTTCCCAACATCATAAGTTCCGAACCTATTTGTTTCGACTGGAGAAAATACCTCTGAATATGATTCCATATCAGAATATGACTTCATCACACAAATCAGAATCCTATGTATTATCAAATATATATATATATATATATATATATATATATATATATATATATATATATATATATATAAATATATATATATATATATAAATATATATATATATATATATATATATATATATATATATGAGGAAGATTGTTATTGGGTAAAGCAGCAAGCAGAAATGTGTACTCTTTTAACACTTTATTCCAATATTTCGACAGTTGTTACTGTCATCGTCAGGGAAGCTACAAATAATATGATTTCATATAAAGAACAAACAGGAAAATTAATTATCACTCACAGTGTCGGCGAGAATGATTGCTTTTGTGATTTGATTTGAGCAACATAATTTTTTTTTGACAGGAGATCGAGACGAAAAAATGTTTACAACGAAACTTTTTTGTTTGGAATATCAATTGTTCAGTCAGAGTCATTTTTGTTTTGTTTTGAAGGAAAATTTGTTTTCTAGGTTAGGAATAAATTACATTATACTACTATTTTTCCTAAAACCCTTTTTTTTTTCATTGTACAATATGTAAATACCAGATCGTGTATATGTATACAATATGAATTCACCTCAACAGCGGCCAGAATCGTTGCTTTGATGTAATGATTTTTGTAATAAATACTCGTGATTTATAATAAAACATTCTTCAACTTTTTTCCACAACCCTTATACTAAAACAAAATTTTTCTTGAGAAATAATCCACAACTAGTAGTCACCAAATCCGATAAAGGTAATGTCACAGTTATTTTAGATAGATATCAATACAACAATACTTCAAATCAGTTGATAGAAAATTGCCAATCCTACAGTTCTATTCCCAGAGACCCTACACCAAATATTCAAAGAAAATGTAATCAACTCCTCAAAAGTTTGTTCGACTCGAATCAAATTGATGAAATTCAAAGAAAGAAACTCACCAAATACAATGGTATCTGTCCAAATTTCTACGCCTTACCAAAAATTCATAAACCCATTTTATCAGCAAGACCAATTATTTCGTCGATTGGCAACCCAACAGAAAATTTAACATCTTTCTTAACTGATATTCTGTATAACGCATATGACTGTGATAATGAATATTATATCAAAGACTCCTTCGAAGTATCAAATATTTTCAAGCAGATGAAACTTCCTGAGGGTTGTGTGTTGGCAAGTTTAGATTTAGTATCTCTCTTCAGCAATGTTTATTTAGATGCTTGTTTAAGAGCTATTGATAAAAAATGGGATCGTATCAGCAACCATTGTAATATTGATAAAGAAACCATTTTGAATCATTAACTTTTCTGTTCAATAACACCTATTTTTCTTTCGAAAATAATTTTTTCAAATAAAATTTAGGATCTCCAATGGGAGCCATAATAAGTCCAATATTAGCATCTTACGTCATGGAAGACTTACTGGATATAGTATTGAATGTTTTACCTTTCAATCTCTTTTTCATTAACCCGGCAGGACTCGCACTGTTAGATAAAATCTAACATTTTCAGTTGCACTACAGACTTTTTTTTTATCTCTTGTCAAATTGATTTCATATTTTAGGAATGCCTTCTATAGAATTCCTTTACCAGTTCATGCTTGTTGGGGCGTGAGTGGGGGGTTGTGGTGGCTCCAAATAAATTAAAGTTAGTAATAATCTAACGCGCGAGCGATCACATATGTGCTTTTCTCCAAATTGTTGGTAATTTAAATTTTAATTAGCAGGTACCTTATTTAATTTTTTTGCTTTTTCCTTTATTTATTTGAGCTTTTCTACAGAAAAAAAATGGATTCTAAAACTGAACAGCAGTTTAGAACAACTTCCACTTGTTATAAATGTGAAGATAATAATTGCAACGAAAGTGACGATTAAATTTGAATAATTATACATTTTTCTTTGTTGTTTTTAGAATTTGGAATAGATCAACTAGAATCAATATTAAATAGTTTTCATCATGAAAAGTCAGTGTTAGAAAATATCTATACGCGCGAGATCACGTTAGAAAAAATCTATACGCGCGAGCTAGCGTGAGAAAGAATCTATAGGCGCGAGTTCTCACGTCGTTGAATAGTACGCGAGTTCTCCCGGGTTAAAAAATATGTGGACGACATAATCATAGCTCTACCTCTATATGGAATTACAGAAGTACTCGATGTATTCAATAGTTATGACCCTTATATCCAGTTTACCATCGAATGTGAAGATGAAAACCAAAGTATTCCTTTTCTAGACACAAAATTCTATCGCACCAGTGATAATACTATAATTATCGATTGGTACAGAAAACCGATAAATAGTGGTAGATCCATGAATTATCACCCTTATCAAAAACAATCCATTAAAAATGAATTTAGTCAAACAAATGAAACATCGTATACTCTGTATTTCCGATTGTTCTTCCCATCAAAAAAATTTTTAATCTCTTTATGACTTATCAATCGATAACTCCTATCCCCCAACTTTATTGAAAAATATTTTATTCAGTACATCTACCATGGTTTCTCGAAATTCAGAACAAATTATCAATAACGATTTCGGAACTAATTCAAATACTGAAAATAATAATCCAATTCGTAATTCTTTCATTTCCTTTCCTTTCATCAGAGACGTTACACCCAAACTCGTTCGGATTTTCAAAGAATTTGATCACATAAAAATCGCTAATAGAACAGTTTTTAGTATAAATTCCATTTTAACCAAAGTTAAAGACAAAACCCCCTTAACTTCTCAATCAGAAATAGTATATTGCATTCCTTGTTCAAATTGCGAAAAAACTTATATAGGTCAAACTTCAAGGACCTTAAAAGATCGTATAACAACACACAAGAGTGATTGCAGGCTTCACCCTGAGAGGTGCGCCCTTAGTGAACATGTTAGAGAGACAGGACATCTTATGGATTTCAATAACACAAAAATTTTAACAAAGGAATGTAATTACTCCAAAAGACTATTTATGGAGATGGCTTATATCACACAATCAGACAATTGTTTGAATAAAAGAACTGATCTCAATCATATGAGCGAATTTTATTCATATTTATTATCACTTGATAAAAATCCACAACTATTATTCCATAGTTCAAAAACTTGAAATCATTGAAATTGGCTTCTCTAATCATTATAAATTGGCACTTCAGTTATATAACAGCCGCTGTATCATATATTGTCAAACTTCATCTTTCTGTCTATTTATTCCTAACCTAGAAAACAAATTTTCCTTCAAAACAAAACAAAAATGACTCTGACTGAACAATTGATATTCCAAACAGAAAAGTTTCGTTGTGAACATTTTTTCGTCTCGATCTCCTGTCAAAAAAAAATGATGTTGCTCAAATTAAATCACAAAAGCAATCATTCTCGCCGACACTGTGAGTAATAATTCATTTTCCTGTTTGTTCTTTATATGAAATCGTATTATTTGTAGCTTCCCTGACGATGACAATAACAACTGTCGAAATATTGGAATAAAGTGTTTAAAGAGTACACATTTCTGCTTGCTGCTTTACCCAATGACAATCTTCCTCATATTGTTACCGTTCAGCAAAAAACTTCCATTTTACTTATATATATATATATATATATATATATATATATATATATATATATATATATATATATATATATATATATATATATATATCATGTATTGTGATCAATAATAATATAATTATAGTAAATCATATCCCATCCCCATCTACGTTCTTGAAGTGCTACTGACTTGAGTTTGTTGAAATAATATGAATCTAGTAGAGCCACTACAAACCATGATGCAGTAGAGGGGCGTACAGACCCACTGGCTTGGAACCTAGCTCTATTGAAATCAGCAAAGATTTTCTTCTGATGATTCCCCAACTTCATGGAACTCCAATGATGAACAATAACTTTTACTGTCTCGAGTAGTGATCATTACGAGTTCAGTACAATTCAACTCAATGCTCAATATAATTACCACAATGCTTCGTTATCTTGATTACCGATGTTTACTACACTGCTTCAGAATATGAGCCATCAGACCATCCCAAATAATTGTTAGAACCTCTGAGACTCAAACATATCAGTTCAAAAATATTCAAATAGTTCAGTAAATCCCTTCGCCTCCACCGAAACCTTCGATCGAAAAGACATTCATAATCGTACCGAAACGTATCTACCAGGCAGATTATTCACCGTTTGTCGCTGTCCTAATCCCGTATGTATTTGGCGAGCACAAATGGGTACAGCTTATTCAATCCATCTTGGCACAGAACTAATAACATTAATGCCCAGCAATCTCTGTGAAGTATACTCAGATGATAAAACAGCTATTATATGTGTTCACTGTGTTGTAATTTATTCCTAGAAAGAGTTTTTTTTTCGTCATGGTCGGCACTACCAGTAAGCAACTAGAAAAGTATCTGAGTTTGTGCCAGGATGGAATGGATAAGCTGTACAAGATCTATCTACTACTACACTAAGTTAACTTGGAGCTGTATGTTTGATGAGCACATCAGCAACTAATGCAGCTCTCTCAAAGAAGTGTTCAAAGCAATTTGATCTTCTTGAATTTATTGCATTTCAACTTGCCTTCACTCTCAGTTTCGTATCTTTCCTACTGATGGAAAAAAAATCTTTCATCGCGAAGGAACTGATTAGAAGTGTGAAACGTTATGAAAAATTATAAGATTCATATCCTGCTGAGACTATTGTAGTTTCCTCAAGCACTGTTGCTCGAAATTGAGAACATTCATTTGGATATTTCAATGTCTTCATTGTCAAAGATGATGAGAATAGGATGGAATGTAAGAAATAGTGAATTCTCCGCCCCAGTAGGTGCCATTAACAGTATGTAGTTCTTTGAGGAGTTATGGAACAAAGTATTATGACCGAAATGGCGTTATCATGAGTCGAATATATAGTGAATTATGCTGTTGAGTAATCTTTCTGTAATGGAGGACATCTAGCAACTTGGAAACCGTCAATGATCCAGATTCAGGTGAATAGGAATCTCGAAGTTGATATAGACTGTGTTTGTTGAAAACGAAAAGGATTTTTCTTTGAGTGATTCATCAGGTTTTTAACATTTCTATGAAAAAAAACTTTTATGGTCTCAAACAATGATTATTGACAGTTTTATTCATCCCAATGCCATTTGAAATGTAACAAAGGCATACCATTTCGGTTATCGTATGTGTACTACGTTGAGTTGGACTATGAGCCATCACGGAATTTTTCACGAAATCTCAAGAATGATCTCTACCAGCTCAAAACTAATACAGTTCAGATCTCAGAAGTCTTTCCGTCTTCACCAAAAGTTTTGATCAAGAAGACAACATTCATCAGCGCGCCGAAACGTATCCATCATAGAGATTATTTACCGTTTGTCGCTAGCCTGATCCCGTATGTATATTTGGCGAGCACACCTACATCAAGCGGATTGTGCAGAGGGCGCGCATGTCATCAGTCCCATCTAGCCGACCGGATCGCAGTTAACAAGACGTCCCGGAGTCGAGCGTCTCGCGGCCGTGATATATGCGAAATGTTCCGGGGAAATACTCGTCGCGGATAATGTTCCGAGTGTAACCACATGGATTCATTCTTGCGGCGCGCTTTCCCGATAATTTATAGCTGGTAAAACTCCTGTTGGGTTGTGTGTGGAAACATGTGACAGTTTGTTGGACTTTCGAGGGTATTGTGAGTAGTTTTTCGACACTGGATCGTAGCGAGCTTCAGCATGATCTTCCTCGTCTGCTGTAGTTTTTCTCTTCTTTTGACTTATTGTTCAGGTAAGGTTGAAAACTATAAGGAAAAAGCTTTGAGATTGAGCTGTTTGAAGGAAATAGTCGAGGACCTAGATGATAATATATGTTAGATGTTTTATCTGTACAAGTTTTCAGGCTTGTCGTCAAAAAGGGAGAAACTGATATATATATATATATATATATATATATATATATATATATATATATATACATATAAATAAATAATAGGTATAAGTAGATTTGATTTTCGCAAAGTTACGCAGCTGTCACTTAAAAATTATTTGATTTTAGTATTCATTTCTTATTTCGAGCGAATATCATATCCATTGGTTTGAACCTTTCGTTAAATCATTTGTTAAAAAACAGATGGGTTCCATTTCAATGTGGTTGTCTCTCTGATAAAACAAACAATACGCCATCTGCCGATCAAAATCTCATTATCCCTTTATCAATCCTGATAAAATTATTATTGTTCAATACCAAAGAAATATGTTGTTCTGTATGAAAACTGAGTTCCTCGTGTGAAATGAAGGAAGCTATCGGTAAAAATTCTGAACACTCCCCGATATTTCTTCAATATCATGACGAGTACAAAACAAGACCATAATTCTTCGAGGGGAAATGATCCTGTATAATTCGAGTTCAAAATTATGTTCATATATAAAATAATGATTTCTAGTAGAATGCCGTCACTATATAGAGAAAAAAAAAAGAGTTTTACAGCCAATTTCAATTCTTATACGGCTTCTTTCATGACGATAGATCCTGAAAAAACTATCAAGGAAATATTTTGCTATAAAAGTAATGTGATTGGAGTCGCACATTTTCTTCATTACTTATACATAATGCTATAGGAAGACAATCGATCCAGAAACAGGATGATGGAATTTCTTCAATGTCGTAGATCTTTCATATTTTGAAGATTATTTTAATGCCTAAACTTTAATATCCTGGATGAATTTCTATCGTCAACGCTATTTTGAAGATAAATTAACTTTCTTCCAACATTTCTGTCAAGTAAACAAACAATATTCTATGTTTCCGTCAGAGAAAGAAACATTTTCGTGCACTGTCAATTGTCATTGTTACAAAAAAAAAATTGTTTACACAGATACTGACTAATTATCCAGAATTATCCTATGTCTCTGAAAACGAAGATCATATAGCATCGATCTGGACAAGAAAAGGTTGGGTCATTTGTCCCCTAGAAAGTGGGTATTCATTCTTTATCGATACTTGGAAATATATAGTACAGTAACTTTTTACTACCATCTCAACTCCACACATTATTTAAATGAGAATGCATTAACATCCCACTTACCAGATCAATGTACCCTGAACTAACACCTAATCCCCTCCCATAATGTGTTTTCATAGGAATTTCAAATCGAATTTCAATGGATGCTTTCATATGTTGTCTCTGAAGCTTGCTTGCCTCGGGCCCAGCATATCAGTTCTATATTCACAGCTGGACACTGGATTACAGCATGCTTTTACAGGATCATCTGCTTTAGTTTTCCTTTCTGGCTAATTGTTCAGATGAAAAATTCAAACACAAGTAAAATTTTCGGGAAAAACTATTGCTCGCGTGGTCTCTGTCGATCAATCACCAATATAAATGATATATGTATAGGAGATGGGTAGTCTCTGCCGACTAGTTGAAAACAAAATTAAGAGAGTTGTTGGGCAACAGAATGCACAGATTAAAATTATACTGATAACTCGAATTGAAATTTGATGCGACGCCTCTTTACATGTCGAAACGCCGGCGTGGAGTCAAATGAGTTTAAAAGTTGCATCCTGCATGGATGTTCAGACCTAAACAAGTTTAGCATAAATAAGAGTAGGGTTACGCATCCTTAGAGCGGGACCGAGAAATTTTAAATACAAAAGGGGAGCGTAGAATAGACATTGTTAATGAAAATTGCTGAAGGCGGAATAATTTTAAATTTGGAAAAATGTTGAGTACGGAATTTAGCATTATCAACAAGGTGAATTTAGGTCAACAATGGAATTATTGATGAAAACTTCACACCCACAGTTTTCGACCAATATTTCTAATATTCGCCACCTGGAGCTGAAACCGAGTCTATACAACTGATCCTTACTACTTACAGTGACCACCATCTTCAGTTACCAGTCTGGTTAACCAGAGAAAGAAACGGAACTCGGACTAAATGCAACTGAGGTCGGTACGATGACGAATTTGAGGGAATATTTTGTTAGAAGGAACACTACTGAAGCAAACCCAAACTGCGCATTGCGCTTATAGAGCATGAATTCTGACAAGTTGAATTTTCGTTTCTCGTTATATAAAAAATAAACTGTATTGAATTTGCTTTCTGTTTGATGACACTTAGTCAAAAAAGATTATTTATCGCTCAGTAATTGAATTTTCAAAAAAAATATTCAAAGCAACTGTGATTGAAATCATTTATTCAACAAAAGTCAATTTCAAATATTATTATGGTATTATTAATACCATTGTAGTTATTATTACTAATGTTGAATAAACAATAAATGTACACTACTGAAGATTCATGGAACTTTGTTGTTATTGCGATTGTTTGATAACACAACTAGTTGAAACAGATTTCATCGCATCAACTATGTTTTTATGGTGATCTGAATATATCTGGAAATATGGTTTAATTGATTGGCCATTTCCATGTCTTGATATTTTGATCAACTGCTGTTCGCCAACACCTGTTTTCGCCAAATTCGATACAGATGTTGCTCTTGCAGAATGATTCCTGATTTTTACCTTTTTGGTGTCGATTCCAATTGATAATGCCGCTGATTTCAAACAGTATTTGTAAATTTGTGTCAAATCGGAGAAATTTTATGCCAATCCTTGGAAGTCTCTTGTTTCCAGTTTATAGTTGTGTTTAAAAATAGACGATTGGTTTTTATTTGGTCACCACGTTTATTCAATAACTTTTTGAAAAGTCTTACAGGGCACATGTCTATATTATTTAGGTTTGGTGTCAACCACTTACTGTCCGCGAGATTTTTCGACCCTCCTTGAGCAGTTTTGAAAGAAACCGGATTATATTCGATGCACTCAGTTACGTTTCCTTGGTGATCGGTTTCTTCCACAAAATAGCATTTGCAAACTCTACGTCTGAAAAGGGATCAAATTTACATCTGTATCCTCATAAAAATATTCCTGTAATTGCTCTGCAGCAGAATTCCACAAAACTTTGATAACACTCTTCTTGTAATCTTATGAATTTTTCTTACACATATTAAATCCATAATCTTCCAAAATCACTGAAAGTTCGGATATGTTCTCATTATCGAATTCATTACTCTTTTCAGAGCGAAAGTCAGTAAACTGCTTCCCAATACTTGACTTAAATTTCCTAGTACCTATTCATGGGTGTTAGATGCTGAATTTCTTCACTAATAACTTCGGTCGGTTTTGACCGAATCTATTCATTTTCTCAAAACTCACACAATAACCAAATTAACTGACAGAACAAGGCAATTCCAATTCAATGGTTATATATGTAGTGTTATCCAACCTACTTTGGAAAGCTGAAACATGAATTTTCAAATAGTTTGGTTAAGTTCAATAATGGTGTGAATTTTCTTTTTTGGAAATTGGTACTTGCTCACGAATATTTTGAGAAAATTTTCAAAATATTCATGAGCTAGAAAAATTTTGGAAAAATAATTCGAGCACTAGTGATATTACAAGTGAGAATTATATGAAAATTTGGAAGTTTTGATCTCTCAAATTTTAATTACCATGATCCAACTGAAGCAACAATGAGTATATGTCACTGAGATGCTCGATATCAGATCTTTTATTCATACATGAGACCGACTGTGGGATGAAAGTCTTTTCTAAAAAACTCTTTTATACCCATAGATTTTTTGGCAAGAACTTTGGTGGACCCGAAATACATGATTGACCTTCCTTGTGCACAGTCGCTCTTATGAGAACAAATTCTATCTTTGAGGAGTCTGTTTGTTTGACCATTATACTCACTGCTACACTTGGAGCATGGAATACAATGAGCTATATCTGATTTATGTATTGTGGAAATTCAATCTTCGACTTTGGCATGAGAATGAATTCACTTTCTAGCGAAGTCAAAGATGGGATTCGCACAATACATCAATAAGATATAGAATTTCTCTGGAAATGGCCTTCATCCCACAGTCCGTCTCATGTATGAACAAAATATTTGATATCGAGCATCTCAGTGGGATATATTCATTGTTGCTCCAGTTGGATCATGGTAATTCAAATTAGAATT
This sequence comes from Zygogramma bicolorata, assembly GCA_032362365.1. Classification (NCBI taxonomy): domain Eukaryota; kingdom Metazoa; phylum Arthropoda; class Insecta; order Coleoptera; family Chrysomelidae; genus Zygogramma; species Zygogramma bicolorata. Next base: position 119,751 of record JAVJAQ010001994.1, read on the forward strand.
CAAAACTCCCCAATTTCCATTTAATTCTCATCAATAATTTAATCATTGAACTAAATTTGTTTTGTTGAAAAATTCCATATTCAATATTTATCCAAATTCCGAATAATACCGCCTCAAGCAATTTTGATTAACAATGTCAATTCTATGCTCCCCTTTTGAATTCAAAATTTTGCGGGTTCGCTCTGAGGATGCGCCACCCTACTCCCATTTCTGCAGAACTTGTTTAGGTCTGGACATCCATGCAGGGTGGAACTTTTAACCTCACGATTCTATCAATCCACACCTGCGTTTGGGTGTAAAGCGACGTCGTATCAAACTTTAGTATAATTTTAATCTCTGTTGATGTTGACTGTCCTAAATGTTTGGTTTTGAGAAATGAATATTTGAGTAATTGAGTTCCATATGTACCTTCCACATGGCTTTATCAAATTTCTAACAACTTTTATGCATACAATCTCATGGACAATGTGAGTAGTTTTCACAACCTTTATGATTTTTAAGATTTGACAAAATGATTTTCAAACTTTGACATATTGTAGCTTTTCCTGAAGATGACAATAACTATTGTCGCAACGGAAATTCCAACTTCAATAATCCAATCTCTAGGAATTACGAAAGTTATTTCAAACACTTCACAGTATGCCACTGAGAGAATGAATATTATATCAATTTGTAAGTCACCAACAACCAGAGGATTTCAACATAGAGACATATACTGAGGAATGATATTCAAAAGGCTGGTATCAAAATAATAGTAGAAGCCCTCAATTTTGATTTCATCAATAATGGTGACACTCACTCTCAGAATTACATGAATATTCCAGCTGAGAAGGGGTATATTCTAGGTATAAATAAATATACTAGGAGTGTAGGATTAAGTGTTCCTTGTATAGATCATGTTTTCATTGAAAATCCCTCAAACTGTAAGAGAATCACACCTATTGTATTACATCAACACATTTCAGATCATGAGCCAAACATGATCCGCTTCACTCTTCCTACAACACCCGAAACAAAACATTTGCGAAGAGAACGCCCATAAATATTTCTTGATTATAAAAAAATTAAAGATTAATGGTGGGTGAGAACTGGTAAGACGTAAAGAAGAAACTATTGAAACTGCATTTTACATTTTCCATGAAAAACTCTAATTCACTCTGCCTGATTACGAAAGTTATTTCATTCAATCCCTTTACAGTATGCCACTGAGAGAATGAATATTATATCAATTTGTAAGTCACCAACAACCAGAGGATTTCAACATATAGACTTATACTGAGGAATGATATTCAAAAGGCTGGTATCAAAATAATAGTAGAAGACCTCAATATTGATTTTATCAATAATGGTGACACTCACTCTCAGAATTACATGAATATTCCAGCTGGGAAGGGGTATATTCTAGGTATAAATAAATATACTAGGAGTGTAGGGATAAGTGTTCTTTGTATAGATCATGTTTTCATTGAAAATCCCTCAACCTGTAAGAGAATCACACCTATTGTATTACATCAACACATTTCAGATCATGAACCAAACATGTTCCGCTTCACTCTTCCTACAACACCCGAAACAAAACATTTGCGAAGAGAACGCACATAAATATTTCTTGATTATAAAAAAATTAAGGATTAATGGTGGGTGAGAACTGGAAAGACGTAAAGCAGAAACTATTAAAACTGCATTTTACATTTTCCATGAAAAACTCTAATTCACTCTGCCACTAAAACTGAGATGATAAATAGGAAATAAACTGAACGTCAGTCATGGATAACGAATGGTCTAGCAAAGTCCCTCAATACAAAAAATTAACTTTACCAAACAATGGAAAAAATCCTAATGATGAAGGACTCGTTTATTTATCACTTCAGACGTTATAGGAACATTGTTGACAATTCAATCAAACTAACTTAACAGAATAACCTAGGAATCGAATCATCTTTGGCGAACACTCAACGGAATACGAGATAAGAAAATAAGAGATTCTAACCGAAATATGAACCGAACAGGAATATTCTCTGAATTGAGATACAAAAATTGCCTATTAATTTTGTACATTACTCTCAATCATCGGAAAAAAAACTAGCCGATGAAAAAAATCAAGATTGATGAAATTTCGGTTGGGCTGCTGAAAAAAATCTGTATCTATATTGTGTCACCCCTAAAAATTCTTATTGAACAAGTGCATGGAAACGGGTTACTTTCCTGAGAGTATCAAAATAGCTGTGTCAATAATTCATAGACCTATCTCTTTTTTGTCGAATTTATCGAATATTTAAAAAAAAATTCAAATAACGTATGTTTTTGTAAAAAACTGAATACAATCTCAGAAGACCATTTCGATTTCAGGGAGGGCAGGTCAACTGAGGACGCAATTGAAAATGTCATCAGTGAAGTTCACAAAAGTTTCGATGGAGAAGAGGCAGCATTATGCATCTTTGTTGATTTGGCTAAGGCCTTTGATACTTTGACACGTAGTTTTCAGACTATCCGAAATCACTAACCGAATAGAATTACGAGCGACAAAATAAACAATGTCAGGAGTGAGTACAGAACGGTTTCATATGGACCGGTACTATCTGATCTTCATGTCTTTTTGTTATTTCCAAAGGTCTCATAACCGATTTCGAGATAATACATTTCATACCTTTCTCAAGTGATTGTGGAAACCTGCCATATTTCAACAAAATCGAGATTATATATGGTAGGATAGCTATAGATATACAAATATAAATAAAAATCAATGAAACACTTGTTTCACATGTTCGATTGCTACTTGCTGTGGAATAAACATACTGATAATGAGAAATGAAATGAAGAAATATACTGGAAGGTATAATTCCTAAATTTATATATTACAGAATATTTACTTACCATATTATGCTCTGGCAATGAATTACCGATTCCTTGCTTGGGGAGGTGTGATGAATAATGATTCAATCATCCTAGAAATAAATCAAAAATGGATAATCAAAATCATTTTCGATAAACAAAAACTTTCTCACCCAAACAATGATCTATGTGAGATTGGATAGAAGACAGCTCTAAGATGTAAGTGTCATTTCATTTTCTTAAAAAAATCATTTGCTGAAACCGAAGAAATTCGAGCATGAAATGAGGAGAAAAAATAACACTGTCCATGTTCGCACCCTGAAAAAAACAAACGACCGAAGTTTCCTGTATCTTGGCCTCAGAGTCTATAACAAATAAATCGCCAGATGACTTGGAAGTAATGAAACTGATCAGATTATTCAAACACGAATGGAAAGATTGGTTGAAAAAAACACCCAGGCTCGTATAGCATAGCAGAATTGACTCTGAGAATATTTACCCTCAAAAATTAAAGCCCCTGGCAGACTGTGGAGTTCTGCTGATTCCATATAGTCTTTCATGTTATTATTTTTGAAACCCCTTCATATATCACTGATTCTGACACATTAGCTCTAGTTTCAGCCGTTGAATCCACTAATACGAAAAGGTATAGAATGACTCATTTCAAATCCTCAAATTAATGAATTATGATTCTTTGGAAACCATAAAATTTCACATCGAGTAAAGACAAAAAAGTGATGGCAGTGAGCCTGAGTCGATTCAAACCTGGTATAGAATACGAGTCTCTGGGATGAAACCTTTCATACAGCAGTGATATAAGAGCCAGCAGTACGACCACCATCTTACTGAGCATATAGTAGTTTATTTTCTCTGATTGGTACTGACTAGATTCAATTCATCAAAATTTTCCTCATAAAGCTTCTCTATCTCAACATTGTGTTTCCGTTTCAACAGAGGAATATCGTCGAAAACCGAAAATCAAGCAAAATAAAAACTAGGCAGAATCCGATTGCGTTAGGAATGTATCGCTTTAGATTTCATGATCGCGGCTGCTTGATTTGAATAATCGCAAATTTAAATTCAGTGGCCACAGTTAGCGGGAAAAATACCCACTTAATTTTCATTATCAGTTGCCTCGAGAATGGGTTGAAATTTATGTGAGAGCTGCGAAAGTGAAACATTTAGATCGATATAGTTGATTTGGGCGCAATACTCCAGAAGAGTTGCAAGTGATCAGAGATGGGTGATTGTAAATTACTCTCCGGCATAAAAATTGTAGATAACTTCGGAAATGTGGTATTGTATTCAAGGGCGATTGAAACCTAAATCTCAATTCTCAGATAATCGTTGGTCAGTCGTGCCAGCTAAAATGCTCAGTTATAGTCTCTATTGTAGTTGATGAAGGGTTTTGACAATTGGTTCCCATTCCCCATCGAGTTTGGGTGAAAAATTTTTCAGCTGGATCAGTGATATTGGACAATACGTGTGTTAAGCTCTCTAGCACAGGTGTTATATTAGTGAGTCATATTTTCATTCTAGTCTAGGTGGTAAGGTCTGTTTATAGGAGACGTCAATTGATCCGGTTGTACTGTAGGTTTCCAGAGTCTCACTAGAACTGAATCGGGAAATTCACTGTCGAAGAAACAGTTCATTGCCACTTCTCGACGCATAGTGAGAGTGTTCGTATAAGGAAAAAAATTGTGGCTATATCAGTATATATAAATATAAAGTGGAGGATTTCAATGAATCACTTCGGGGCTCTGTCATTTATTATCCATGGAAATGGGCGGATTATCTTATTCGAATTACATTGGTTTTGAATACATCAGTTCGATAAATGATTCATTAGATAGATAAGGTTATTCAGGCCTGGAGTAGAGTATTCTGAATCACCTGAAAAAACCCTTCTTACATTGTCCCTCACAAAGGGAAGTCACTCAATTCAATCTGATCGTTGAGCAGATGCGTACGTCATTGGGTTTCGATTTTTGATCAATTTCGTCATTTGGTGGATATACTTCCACATACTCTAGCGGAAGCGAACCTATACAAGGTTGCGTTTCAAATCTTTTTCGTGGAACTATAAGTTTTCATTCCGTCGATTAAGCACTTAAGTCTCATTGAGATTCTTCACGATATGTGTACTTTCTTTTACATTCAGGATACAATTCATTTGGTATGTTGAGCAAGTCCAGAATGCTTTTCTGGTTTGACCTACGTGAAGCTGGAACTACAGCTTTATAAAAAAAGTTGAATATGTTAATAGATTCCAAAGAAAATAAGTTTCTTCAAGAGAGATCCACAGAAATATTTTGTCGTACTTTTTGGAAATTTTCCTTGTTTTCGTTGAACATACATAGTTTCGGTCGAAACTGATCGCGTAGAAGGCTATTATTGTTGTGTGAGCGGACTCGACACCCGTTTGGGTTGAGTCGACCTCTTTCACTTATGTCGATTTGCTCTAGTTCGATTCCTGATCGCAGCAAAAACAATAACATGGAATTCATGCCTAGAAGCCAATATTGGTATGCGAGTGTTGTTGATAGAATACAGCAACCGATCCGGTAGCGCTGTGGGTTTACCTGTGTTTTCCTATCGTTGAAATAGCGGTAGCCATTCGTGACTATAGTTATTCGTTAAGGATACTCTTTCTTTGAGCTAAAGAAGCTTGTTTGGATTTGGGAATAAAATTCCATCTTGGTGAATGAGATTACATCGCAAACAATTTCCTAAACATTCAGGAATACTTTTCCCATTAATGTTTGATTCAAGTTTTGTGAGCTTGGTAGTATATAGCTTGGACAAGAAAAAGTCACTTCTTCCTGATTCAGCGCCAGTCGCATCATATAAGCAGAACAGTACCTGTTTCAAATAAATATTTCCTTCCATATGTTAATGAATTGATCAATTATGAATGAGATACTTTGAAAATTTTGATATTGCTTCCTCCATATATGTTATCGCTTTGTTCTGTTGAACTGCAGATTGATGACTTGGTTGTCCAATAAATCTCGTAAAATCGGAAAGAGTATCAATTTTCATGATATTAAACATGTGTTCGTTGCATCATTCAAAACCTCTCCCAAGAGTTGAACACTTCTCCGAAGTTCCTTGGTAACAGCTTTCCCGTATGGGTGTGAGTTCAGAGAAACAAGGACGAAACAAACTTTCGAGTTCGAAATGTGCGGTGTAATCTATTCATAAACTATATCCCGCAATACGGAATTGAATGAATCGCTTCGGAATCACTAGTAATTATAATCTACCTATATGACAATGGGGATCCAGTCAATGCTACAAAGACATCACTGAGAAGTATGTGGATGCACTAACCACACCAAAGATGATTGCTTTCATGTTAACTCGGCCTAATGAGAACAGCAGGACCTTATAGATCCATTAGGTGAAATAAATAACACAATCAATCAATAGATTAAAAACATTTTTTGGAATACCACAAGTCATTTCGCTGATTAAAACGAAATGAGCAGTCTACTTCCATCCTGAATGAGACCATTCGAATCTAGAAAAGCATGTAGAGAGTATTACAGTTTGCGATTTTTCAAGGTAAATTGAACGCGTGAGAAATCTTCCTGTTGGACGAGAAAACATAACTTTGTTATAGCATCCTCAATTCAGACGATGACATCTTTCCCTCGTATCCATTCGTGTTTTCACGGGTATCATGAATGAATCTGAGAATCTCTGAAAACCCGAGAACTAGAATGTAGGGAGAATATATCAAACAGTTCATCAATATGGAGAGACACAACTTTTTTTTTCTTTTCTCAGGAATATTCTTGATTTCGTTAATTTCACCATGATAACACTGTTCCTGATTATCTTTCAACCTTGATGGTCCATGCCACCAAAGTTCTTTTTCACATAGAACATGATATCATGGATGAATCTGTCCATGGATATATTTCATTTATTTCCGGGTGCGGAGATTAAATAATGTCTGAAATTGCGAAAATAACAGTGCCCAACACAGCTCTAATCTTGGCAATGCCATGGTTTTCATAGAAGCTTGAAGGTGAAGGATATTCTTTTTTCATATGTGGACCTTCACATAGATACAAGCCCCATATTCGAGTTCTGAGAGATTGCAAAAAGAAAATGACTGATCTGTTTGTATATGTAATGGAGCCGTTTCATCCCAGTCAAGATGTTGTTACCAAAGCTCGTTCAATGAAATTTTTTGCCTATAGAATCCCAGATTATGGCAAGGTTGTAATCATCTTCAGAATCTTATAACTGTATCCCTCAATGATATTACAATTTTCGAAAATCCATGGTTCATTAGAAATCCACTTACGTAGATTAGAGCCTACTGGCTTCAGTATACTCGGTAATTGATTTCTCAATTCGATTGCGCTTGTCAAAATTAGCTCGATAATGCAAATCCACATTTCAGTTCATTCTTAAAAAATGTTGCATGTCATGAATATTTTCGATTTGCCAAATTTTTCATAATTGTTCGTTGACTCAATTCGAAACGGAATAACAGGTCGTTCCATTTCCATCATAATAAATTGGTAGATACTTTCCCGTACTATCCATCCTATATTTGGGTCTTGAAGAATTCGTTTGACATTACCGAAACGAATGTGACCTTCGTTAAGTGAATCGAAAGATATATCACCATCTAGCAATATCAAGAGAAAACTGTGGAAGACTTCTATCTATTTTATCTACTATCAGAAATATCAACTTCTTTTGAATGGAGCGTCTATAACAGTCACTCAGGCCTCAGTTTCCCCTGTGATAATAATTTCCGATTCACTCATTCGAACAAAGAAAGAACGCTAAATTTCAAATTTGGACGAAGGAACAATTCCTTGGTGCACAAATTAAAATGGCTTCCAGAAGCAAGTAACGCTCTGCATTACACGGTTGCGTTTCTCTCATCTAATAGATGAATAATACCAGTTGATAATAATGTTCGAGTATGACGATTGTTGTTATCCTTTGAAAATAACGTAGTTGAACATTCATCGGTTTGTACAACACAAGTTGTTCGAGGACCACGATAATCATTACCATCACGAATTTCATTTCAAACGTTTGCATGATGTAGAAGAGAATTATGTTTTCTTTTACACATAGAACATTCATTTTCGAAATGTCCCAGACAATTGAGACATTTTTTTTCCTTTTTCCATTCAGCGACATGGTCTCTCACAATTGAGAATAATAATTTTCTACATTTGAACGTATACGAGGGGTGTTTCACTTCGGATATCTGCTGTACAAAATTCAGTAGAAATCTTGTTGAAATCCAGAAATCCCACCTGAAATCCTGAAGAAATCCTAAAATCCTCTGATAATCCTGATTTTCTGTACAAATTTCATGACTTTCCGAATTGAATAAATCAACTCATTTGTTATCAAGTGTCTCAAGTAACTGACATTTGATTTTCATAAATGTCAAAATGTAATTTGGTAAATCTTTCGTGATCGATGCTTCACATTCAATTAATTCACATTTGTTTGATTCAATTCAGTTAATAAATATATAATGTTTGAAATATTTGGTATTGTGAAATATTTTAGACATGATTGTTCGTGATGATACGTTTATTTTCGTATCTCTCCTTGAGGAGACTCCAAGTTACCAAATAATGTGACGCTCATTTCTATAAATGGAATTGCATGAGATGAGGCACCTTTCAAATAAGATTCCGGATTGAAAAATTCCTGTATGTCATCGGTGTTCATATCATCATGCATTAGTGCTTTGAATGATTCGTAAAATTATATCGGGTTCTCATATTCAACATCCAACTGTAGTGAATTCATTATCGGAAGCCTCACATTGTTCGAAATATGTCCAAAATTGGTAGTAGCACCAGAACTTATCGGATTCGACCTCCGCGATTGATTCGAGAGGTTTTCGTTCATACTTTGAATGGGATGATATTTTGCTGCAGCGATGTATTTTGTTCCTGTTCTGTCACAACAATAGAAGACTCACTTTTTCAACTGTGCACAACTGCATTCTTCATGATTGTTTTCTTCAAACGAATCGCGTACTTTTTCGTGATTATGTTTTATCGGAATCTCAATCTTCAATTCTCGAATAATATCAAATCCATTCAATAAACAATTTTTTTTTTTGACAAATCGAAGCTTAAGGTCAGACAGATCTTTGGTATTAATTGTATCGTCATTCTCGATCCTGACTAGAAAGGTAACAAAATTCAATGAATATTGATTCAAGATTGTACTTTGTCGTTTCAGAGTGAGCTCTGACTGGTTGGTCGTAATCGAACTGAAAAATGTGGAAAGGTCCCAAAAAACTAATAATCGGAAATAAATCTAAATGAAATCTATTGTCACTATATTGGCAAACAGCTCAAAACTTCTTGAAGAAAGGTTGGTAGCCATGGGTATTTGCACCGATCTTCTATATCTTTCAAATTCCCACTTTCCGTCATGATCTTCACGATCCGGTGTTCATTCGGTTTTTTGATGGAAGGACCATGTATAATTAGGAATATTGTTGATGTTTGTGATACCGTTAGAAATAAGCTGAGAGTTTTTGAACAATTGGGACTTTTGTATTCGTCATGAAATATAAATTCAATTTTTGTACACCCGTACTATGATAATATACACATATGCCCATAATCTGTTTCAGAATGAGATCCATTATAGAATACAATATTGAACTCTATTGAGACTGTCAATAATGAAATAAATGTAAATATCCCTTCCACTTCCAGATCAGTGGGCCTCACAATAAAAATATACTATTCATAGATCTTATTATTATTTATATTCTGTAGGAAAAATAGCGTATGCAACTCTCTTGTAATGGTTATTGATACACTCCCATAAACCATACGATACTCACTTTCGCCTCGTTTCGTATCCAAGTCAATGCTCGTTAATTGATCCATCATTACATGATCGTTGCATAATATAATAAGTACAATACACACTTATGTTTTTGTATCTAAGGGAATATTGTCGATAACAACATTCAATCATCATTTTATCTATGATTTTTCACTTCACATACAAAAAACAATTGTAAAATTCATAAAGGTACTATGGAATACGTGCTGGTAATCCTCAAGAATTTATCATATCGTTTGAAAAATCACTGAGTTATAGACAAATGAATCCAATCTCGAACATCTACATCTTGCCTATAGGGCACACAAAGCGTTGTATCACAAAAAAATCTATTCTCACTTCAATTGCATATTATACTCATGTAAATTTAAATATTATGTTCACCCAACGGTTTTGTATATTTCATGATGTTGTGGAGAGTATGGACTTTTGAAGAACGGAACATTTTTTAAAAATCGAAAATGGATCAAACTGAATTTGATTCCATACAGTCATGATTGGGAGAATGAGTTACCGAAATTTCGATATATTCAAAACAGAGCTTTCAAATGAGATGATGCAGTGGTAGACATATCCATTGTTGTAGCCCACTTGTGACGCTCGCCTGAGAGCTTCCTTCGAGCAGAGACAAGCTTTTTCAGTGTTCAACAGTGGAATGAATCACCTGGTGTCAGTGAAATTTCAAATCAAAGCTGTCAATGATTAGTCGTCCCTTCCTCGCATATGACTCTGCCATATTGGCGCACTCGTAAGATTGTTCGAAAAGGGGATGTAAAAAAATGGTCCGAACATAATCATACTCGTAAACAAAATATAACAGTTCTTCATGTGGCAAATGTGTTTCGAAAAGCAATATGATATTTTTAATATGTTTGCTGAGACATGGTAAGATATTTATTGTGATTTGCTTTTTTATACATCTTGAGGAGTGACTTATTTGTTAATCAACGCCAGACAATACTTTTATTCATAAACTTCGGTACTCAGTTGGTGAATTATGCTCACATACATCCTGTTATTTTTCGATCTGTATAAATGTTCCTTCGAATAAACATATCAATACAGTTTTCTGTATGATTCTCAATGAGTATGTGTCACAATTCTGTATGCCAGTTGTTTGGTTTATATTAAAAAGGTGGGCCATCATCAAGTAGTAGCCAGTTCAATTGATTTGGTCATATCGATTTGATAAACGATCAGTCTGAAAAAGTTCTCCAGCAGTATGTCATAATATTGGAAGAATTGAAAATATTACCCTGCTGCAGTTGACGTTTACCATAAAGGCAGATCATCATCTACTGGATCTCCAACAACGGGCACCCACCGCGAAAATGAATAGTCTTTCGTCTAGTGCCTGTCATTATGAATTTCTCGGATTCTAGTTCAATAAAAAGTGTTTTCATTGATCTTGATTTATGAACGGTTTCTATATATTTTTCTCGAAGCCCTCGTCAAATACTCCCATTGCTGAGAATTATATGGAATCGAATCTTCTCTTGTGAATCGATGCACATGAAATTCGTTTAAATGAATAAAATGATCATATCATGCCAGAGTTGCATTGAACCGCCTGAACATTTTTCATAAAATTCCGCAATATCATTCATTCTCTGAACGAAAACATATTTTGTGACTTCAACCACTGCCACAAAGAGTGTATTCATTTATTTGTGATGGAAGATCCCAAATGAGACGAGGAGTTTCGAAAGAATTTTCGAAAAATTTGAATTTGGTGGTGCGGTAGGCATTTTGATTCTGATGACAGTGACAGAATAATCGAGATTGTGATATGAGTTCATTCCACTGTATTCGTGAATTCAGAGTAGTATGTATTTATTTTTTATGAGAATATCTCAAAGGGAATCAATGAGTGTTAAATATGGGCTGAAACGAGTTTTTCCATTACCAGCTGTCGTTTTCCCCAATAACCTACCTACAAGCTACCCTCTCGACCTCCCGTTCTCCTACTATGTTTGTCATGTTGAAAAAACAATAGGTCATGAAATTGGTGTGATTTTCGGATGATCCAATGAAATAGCCAATTCTTTTACCAAAAACTTAATACAACAGAGATGTGGATTATTCTGTAGTGATGTACAATGATCATCAAAGGAGAAAATGTATCTTTTGAATTTCTGAATACTGCAGGCTAGGGGACAAAATTCAATCACAACTAGAAGCCCATTCATTCGTTTTATTTTGGATGAGTTCAATAACATACTTCCATTATCTACCGACAAAATCTCATATCATTCTATCGTTTCCAAACATGAAGTCTTTCTCCAGTCTTCTTTTCATCATATTTTCCAAATTGAATTGGGAAGGAAATGAGATTCGAGTAAAAACTGAGAAAAGTTCAATAACCTGTTGCCAAAACGTGTTCCATTCACTCAGTGAATCATCTAGTTGTCAACAGCAGAAATTGCTTTAGGATTTAAAAAACCGGGAAAATTAGGGGGTTGGTGAAGCTTCTCAGGGCTTTGATCGGATTAATTTGAATTCAGTCGCCTGACTCGAATAACATAAAACAGAAAAAGCGAGTTCTAGAGGCAACGGGTATGGAATTAGAACTTTGACATGTGTATCAAGTTAGCGAAACACTTTTCGGAATATTGAAAACTTATTTCATAATTCGTGCTATTTCGTTGCTAATTAGTTGCGAAACGGAATATTTTTTCGCTTTTTCCTTTGATGGTCTCGGTAGTGTAGTGGTTAGCATATCTGCCTATCAAGCGGAAGGCCGGGGTTCGAATCCTCGCCGGGCCACCGTGCTGGGTAATCGCACGTTAAAAGGTAAGGCCTCGTTGATCCATTGCTCGCACAAGTTTCGACTTCTGAGGGTTGACGTTTTAGAACAACAATTTTTTTTTAGAACTTGATACCAAAATATCAATACAACATTTTATTATTGAGTTTTTAATCTTTTTGACTGGACCAACAGACTCCTCTATTCACTCGCTAATTACTTGCGGAGAACGTTTTCATTATTGATTTTTCCATAATTTGAACTAGGACACTAGGTTCCTCTGCTCATTCGCTAATTAGTTGCTGAGGAGAATCATTTATTTTCTTTTTAACAAAACACCTGGTGTCTCGCGAGGAACTCCCAAGTCGACCATTAAATTTTTTCGATTCTAATCTGAAGACTCTTTCAATTGAGTATCACTTTTCTTCACCTGAAGATACTAACTTTGTAAGCAAAACGCGCGTCTAGTGCAAAAATATCAGTTTGGTGTTAGGGTAATTGATCTCTAGGAAAAGTTTCATTGTCATGTTTCTTAAGAAAATTCATTTTTGAATATATTTCCTCTTTATCGTCAATTGAATTCGATGATTGGAAAAAAAAATTAAATGAACTTCTTGAGGAGAATACGACAGGAGTAATAAGTATTTTTCTACCAGAGAAAAACAGCAAAATTTCAACTTTTCAAGTACCCGCCACAACTTTGACCACCCGTAACTTTCAGAATATTGAACTAGTGCTTTACTAAAGTATTGGTTTCTTTCTCTTTTTATTAAATCCTACTTACATACGAGGTTAATTACTGTCTGTTTCCACTACACGGCTTACATAATTGGTACACGTGATTCACTATATAATAGATTTTTTAGCCGTGTTATAGTACTAGGTGCACAGTACTATAATATAACACCTGAAGGAGATATTATATGGCAAATGATGTTTAACGTTTTTGTAAACCGTCCAGTGAAAGTCACACAATGAAGTATCATTTACCTGAATTCAACTATCATCCGATTCAATCGAATGATACCAGCATTACAGTTATTTCGTCAATATTTTTTCCGTCAAGAGAAAAGTATGGAATCGAACATCGTTTGAAAGGTCTCACATCGTTCAGAAAATAGTCTTTCTTCAACTTTCTCAACATATCAACATAATTCATCAAAATAATACGTCGACCATATTGAAAATCGTATTTTCATTATATGCAAATAACATGAAAAAGATCATTAATGTCATACTATCGAACTTAAATAAAGTTATTTGTTCCGTAAATTTCTGGGTTTCTAACCTATCACAATCGGAAAAAATAAGAAAGTTATCCTTAACAATTTCGAATCGAAATTGATTTTCAATTAATTTTAATTTGAAATGATAAGTATAATTTGCAATCCGCTTCCAGGGTTATTGGTCTCCCGCCAGTGTAGAGTAGATCCACCAACTCTGAATTCGTTGGTGTTTCACAAATCAAAGATATTCCGGCATAAGTGTCATATTCCGAAAAAGGATGAAACCGAAAACCAGCAGATGAGCTGGTCATCTATCAATAAGAACACCCAACCACTCGATAGTTAGGAGAATGTGAATGAAAGCTACTTCCGAATATTTTATTTCATCCAGGTACTAGATTGATTGCCTGAAATTATTTGTTTTCATGGAAGATACCACCACAAAATACATCGAACTATATCTGACAGATGCTAGGGCAAAAAAATGACTTTCAATAATTGTTTTCACAGTGTCAAAAACATTTTTCTCCAATAGATAAACGATGCGAATATATATCCCGATTCTGATTATTACGCCTTTCTGCAAAAATAATTCTACTAAACCTCTGGTCTAGCACTTCCTATACATTGTGAACAGTAGAAATTGATAATCATGTTTCAAAACTAGGAGGACTTAAATTTTTTTCCTTTGATTTTGATTATATTCGACAAAAGTGTTCACAAACACTTTTCTCCCCTGATTCTGGCAATGATAATATATCCCAACTCTTGTTATTACCGCTCTGCTGCAACCATGACTCCACTAAATCCATGGATTGGCTGTTTCAGCATTCCACTCAATCCACATTTTCCCCATTCGAAACACAAACATTCCATTTCCCGCAGTTTGCTCATATTTCTACTCCTTCAAATTTCCTCCTAATATTTCATAAAAGAAACATAATATACAAAAGGTCTTTCTGGAATAGAATACGAAAAACTTTCATTCCATCGCTTGGCTTTCAGGAAACCTAATGAGCCAGACTTCACGATGCGCAATAAAGATTCTCGGGGTCTTTTTTACAACTTGCCCCATATTTTCTGCGCTTCCGTCTCGGTCTCCATTAAAATCTTAAGAAATTTAATATTTGTAATGAGTAGTAATTTAATTCAGAACCTACCCCGAATTGATATCGTATTTTTTTCAAAAAGGACAGATATTACTATTCTTCTCCTGAGTTTTGTCAGGCTGATGTAATTTATTGATACTACACTACGGAATATTTTAATTCCCTTCATTATTATTCAAAGATATTTTTTTCTACAAACGTCAGTTGAAGTATAATTTTTGACGCATGCCGTCAGTGCCTAAATAGTATATTACATTACTAGTGCGGAAAGTGACATTTTTCACACGAGTGGGAAATAATGTAGCACGAGGCGTAAGCTGAGTTCGACAATCCCACTCGTGTGCAAAACGTAACAAATATCAGATCGAGTAGCCTGACTAATCTAATAGACCGGGAGGTCATGACAGGTAACGTTCCACCATTTTTTCGTGCATGCCTTTTTAAGGCTTGATAACTAACCCTAAAATATCAAAGATAGTCGGGGTTTAAGCTCCCCTGCGCGTCCTCTTCATAAGGAAAAACGCTTTTCTTTCTGTAGCGAAGTTTCGTGTTTTTCCGTGATATCTTACTGCATGTCATTATAATATACGGAAGTTCAAACTAATTGAAGCTCTAATAATTGATGGCATGCACCCCGCAGCGGCCCAAGATGATCAAAGGGTTATGAAAACCTGAAAAAAAAATTTAAGGAAAATTCCGTGTTCTCAAATTGCATGCCGATGTGAAGAATTGAAGTTTTTGTAATAAAAACACTATGGAAAAATTGGCATGCACCCCTCGTAGGACCAACGGTGAAAAATTTCCGGACAATGACTGGTGTGAGATTCTGGATTCTCTAGTTTCAAAAATTTTGCTACTGAGGTGGGTACAGACTCCATTTTGTTAATACCCACCATTTGCTTGGTACATTTTTGGTTTTGATAGCTAAGAAAAATCCTCTTTTCATGGGTTGCTGGTCTTAATTTAGCATATTTTTTATATTTGTCAAAAAATTCATATAATATTGAATTTTCTGTTTATTTAATTTTTTGTATTTTCAATCTCGACTATTGCTGCTGTACCTAGATCTTCAATGTCATCTACAGTAATTTTTATCAATTCTTGTTTGCGACATGTTCCTGATATACCGAAAATTATAGCAACCTGTAGGTCAACATAATACTATTAACCTATGGTAGAAGTCCATTGTATCTCAAAGTGGAGTGTAGTAGATTTACGATGCAGAAAAACTCAAAGTCGTCTCTTATGGTGTTAGGGATGTCCCAAATTCCCCTAATATCAAATTAATCACAATTGTCATTAAAAAATTTTTCATGTCCTTTTGAACTTCACCATGTGATTTTGCTATTTTTTTCATCTCCATAATTCAATGTAAATTCAGCTGATGATGAACCTATGTAGGTTCGAAACATGTACTGCATCACCGTACTGACATCTTTCAAATATTAAATTGTGGAGACGACTTTGAGTTTTTCTGCATCGTAAATAATACTATTAGTAAACTAATAAATATCATATTGTTTCAAACTCACCCTGACAAATAAAAATAGATTATCAGCTGTTGAAATAAACTGATTTATTTGCTGGGTTGTCAAGATCATTGCTTTTTTTGGTTCATAACCGTCATTTTTCCTTTTCGAGAAAGCTTTCACCTTGAGATATTTTGAAATATCCACGTTATGATTAATGTACAAAGTAGTGCGCAGCATAGAATAGAGAGACCACAGTGTATTCAGTCGTACTTTCCTAGTTTTCTATGTATGCTAGAATTACATTTTCGGAGAAATAACTTTTGATTTCTTTCATTCTTCTCCAGTTGATAAATTCATTATAAGCTCGTTCATACCTATTTTTGGACTTTTCTGGTAGAATTTGTAAAGAGGTCATTTTTGCTGCCTCTATGATTTCTGATGGAGTGCAAGCAATCCAATTCATTTTCAGACTCCATAATTATTACGCAGGTATTTGATATATGCGTGGTGTAGACACTAAAAATTTTGTACAACTGTAAGATTTGACAGGGTTTTACTTTCGATTATGTAGGTATCAAGTTTTAAGAATGTTTATTTGTTGTGCCTTTTGATTGTTTCAAAGCCTTCTTAGCATTTTGTATGTTCAAATATGTGCCCGCGCATAGGGCCCTTATTCTCGAGAGCTAAACGAATACGCTTGTGATGTTCTATCCTAGTTCAGCACATATATGCCGTATCGCTTTACGTTATTCTGAACGATTCATACGTCCGTCGAACGTATAGGGCTCCGGATCACTGGTTGCCTATCTTAAATAGAAGTAGTTCGTATGTATGCCTCAACTAACAGCAATCCGACAGCTGAAAGTAGGTACCTAGATTGATGAAATGAATATTGATTTAATGTTTAATGGCGTCGGCCACGGCCAGAATCGTTTCTTCAATGTATTGATTTTTGTGATAAATACTTATAATTTAATTATTAATATTATAATAGTGAATTGTGAATAATGGAGTTGCCTTACTAAGATTTTTTTGTGTCAGTCTGTTTGAAAATTGTTTCTATAAAAAGTGCACATGAATTTGCAATAGCTATCGCGATCAAATGAAGAAATGGATAATTAACGTTCATTTGAATATATGAGAATGAAGAAAGTACTTAATACAGCACTTTTTTTTTCTTTCCTTTGTTTTTTATGCATAATCAGTTACCTATCAAACTAGTTTTTATATAAATAATAACAATTAATGATTGTATCAGTGAATCAGTATTCATGGGTTTGACGGCTTACTGACAGCCGTGCGGAAAGTAACTTGAGAGTGTGACATGTGTTACTTTCCTAGGTGGTCGTAGGAAAATTTCATGACACTGGTGTTAAAAGTAAATTATTTTCAGCACTAGTGCTGAACGTGATTTAGTGGTAGAGAAAATATAAAAAACATAATTCAAAATGGAGTGTCTATTCAATTAAACGTACAATTAGTGAAACTACAATTATGATAAGAAACTCCATGGCCTTCGGCGTCGTGTCCCAAACTTCCCTTCTCACAAAATAAAATATCACTTCTAGCACTTATATCATAAATGACTATTATTTTTCACCTATTATTTACTTTTGTGTTGGTTACTACTCTCATCACTTCACAATGAGACGAACAATATATAATGGATAATAATAATTATGTATAAGGTTGATTTAATGAATGTTATGTTTCAAGAAAGCATCGCAAATAGATTAAGTCACGAAAAACGATAATTTCGAAGTTTTTTAGGAGCTTGATGCTTCCGAGAACTTGAAAGTTGTTCCTCAATATGAATTCCTTCGACTATGTAGAGTGTGAAACTTTTCGCATGGCATGTTTTGACGAACTCGTACAACCTGCCAATGACCATCATTTTTAGATCTCACTCATCTTTCGTTAGGATTGCCACAATAAATAATTATAGGATGAGTTTCTTGTATGAACGCATCGACAACAAAATGGAATGAAGTATACCTACTATAGGCGAGTGAGTACCATATAATTGGAGAAATGAACTGAGTTAGAGAAGCCGACGTCAAAACGGGATAGGTCATGCCTTGACTGACAGAAATTTTTCTGAACGAAAGTGAGCGTTACTACAAAACGAATAATACACAGTTGCCTGTGAGATTTTCACATATCTATAAAGGTTTACAAAACCGCGACACGTGTTTCGCTATGAAAGGGTTTCCTCAAACAGGAACATATATATAGACTGGCACTGAATCACACGAAAACATGAAAGCCACTTTTCCTTCCTGAATGTGTATACCAAGACCACGAAACCTGAACGGGACGGTATTGATGGAAAATTCCTACACAACAAAGTGTGTAGGTAGCGAATACTTCTGATAGAAAACAATCTATCTGTCGTATCCTCTGTGGACGAAAAGTTGAACTATTTCACTATAGGCAGAAAAATGACTGTTCCATCTCTTCCCATTCGTAAATCAATCAAACGTTTATGAGTGATATACTCGTATATACAGAAAAATTTTGTGAATTTTTTGTATGTTGAATCTTACATAGGTAATAGTTATGTTCCTTCCTTCTTTCATTAGGAGAGGAACAAGCTGAAGAAGCGTACTTCAAGCACCGTTCACTCCAAAAAAACTATCGAGTTTCTCAATATCATCAAACTGTTGGCTGGGTTTTTTAGTCATGGGAACCAATGTCACTGACACAGGTCTTTGCTTGAAAGTGGTTGACAATGTTCCTTGCTGAATGGTAATGGTTCGGACTTCCATTGTCTATATTTTCAACTCTATTGAAACCTGTTGCTAGAAACGGAAAGATTAAAATACAAATCAAGTGAAAAAAAATCAAAATCAAATTTTTGGTGAATGATGAAATTAGGGATTTATTGATCAAAGAAAATACTGTTGTTACAAAAAATCGACATTTCGAATATGAAATATAAGTCAAAAAATTATTTAAATAACGAAATGAATGAAATAATATTGTGACAAGGAAATTGAGGTATCGAATATGAAATACTAGTCAAAAAAATGTGAATAAAGAAATTGAATGGAATATTTTGAAAAAAATAGCCAAAGCCGAAGTCATACACAAGGAGGAGCACTGGTTCAAGAGGAAATTCAAGGTAGCCGCCTACATCCTCAACAACGACGCATTCTGTCATGCCAGCGAGGAGATACGGAATGTGTGGAGGCCGCTTATCCAAGGCATGGACCGACTGCGGCTCGATGAGAGAGAATCTCGCGCCAATGCATCCATTTCCTGCTGAAGATCGATCGGCACACTTCTAGTAGTAGCACCCGCTCGCCTCCTTGGTAGTAGCACCCTTTCCCCCACCAAAAGGAAATCGGAGGGCTTTATAACCGACTACACCTCGAAATATTGTCAGTAATCACCCGAAGATGATTGCGGATACCAGCAATCGAAACGTCGTGAGTAAACTCAACTTGAAACTTGGTTTCAACATTTTTTCAAAATATTCCATTCAATTTCTTTATTTACATTTTTTTGACTAGTATGTCATATTCGATACCTCAATTTCCTTGTCACAATATTATTTCATTCATTTCGTTATTTAAATAATTTTTTGACTTATATTTCATATTCGAAATCTCGATTTTTTGTAACAACAGTATTTTCTTTGATCAATCAATCCCTAATTTCATCATTGACCAAAAATTTGATTTTGATTTTTTCTTCACTTGATTTGTATTTTAATCTTTCCGTTTCTAGCAACAGGTTTCAATAGAGTTAAAAATATGCAAGTCCGAACCATTACCATTCATGATACAGGTCTATTGATTGAAGCGGACAAAACAATTGGGAAGGAAAACGTCAAGACCAGCTTTGTTGTCCACTTCTTGTGTGGCATATTCAGTAAATACTGCTGAATTTGTTATACTTGATCTTCGATCCATGAATCCATGATGGCAAGACGATTATACAAAACAATCTCGAATAGTTTCGCAAAATTTGACAGAAAAGATATGGGTCTGTAATAGGTAGCATAATATTTCTGATTACATTTGGGAATAGGGAAATATCTAGCATACTCCCATCTATCAGAAAATATTTTGTGTTGTGAGGCAAAGTTAAATATTACACCTAAGAGAAATGCAAAGACACTAATGCAGTCTTTTACTAGGAATGATGGTGATTTGTCAGGACCTGCCGTTGACTTGTTCTTCAGTTTCTTTGCCACTTCTATTACTTCTGTGTTCCTGAGACTCGATGAAAACACCAGAAGAGAAATAGGCGAAGCCGTTTACAATAATATCTTGAGAATTGTCCATAACTATATTGTTGTGATGCATCATGCCGGGTATCCTAGATGTTCTATTTTTAGTGTCAACGAATGACCATAGCTGCCGAATATCAGCAGAAGTAGGCTGCAATAATATTGTCATAAGCAGAGTTAATTTGTATTTCAATCAATTTTCTGAGTAGCCTGAATTTTCGAATGTTGTTTCTGCTTATTCGATTTATACTTTTTATGGAACTTAGCCTTTATTTTGATATTCTTTATTATTACAGATGTATACCATTTCGAATATTGATCATAGTAAGTTATATAATAAGGAACGTGTTCATCGATTATATTGTATACCTTCCTATAAAACTTATCCAAAACAAGATCTGCACTCCCCGACCTCAACAAATATCTCCAATCTCTCAGAAAAAATTAAATGTATAATGAGAGAGTTGCAATTTTCCAAATGTTCTTTTTCCATAGCAACCTTACATTTAGGAACCCGCCAGTAGTGCGGAAAAGGTCACTGACATAATGTCATTGACAAGAATAATATTACTCGTAATTCTATGAACCTTTTCTCACCACCACATAGATCTCAACATTGTAACCCAAAATTTTGCTGATGATGAAGGATTAATCTTTCGAAACATGTCCTGCTGATGTAAGTCTTCTGACTACACTCACAGATAAAACAAATATATTTGGTGGAGTTCGACAGTGAGTTTCTCACCTACCCAGTTCCATCTTACCTCCACTGCAATTCATGGATCGCTTAGGTTGGATAATATTGAGTGTGGTTTCAACACAATTTGATGAATTGAAGAGTGCACTCAGTGAAAAACATAATCCACCCATGTTCCCATTGGAGAGCTTGAGGGATAGTTTTCTTTGGGCGTTAGAAGCTCATCTGAGGTTGAGAGTGAAATTATCTTGATGGCTGGAACTGCTTCACAAACTACCTTTACTTCCTCATGTTGTTGAGACATACCCATTCGATACATGTTACTCATCAAAAATGTGTGCAAAAATATCTCTGATTTAACTCCCGTTGAGCCATGTAGATAAACACTCTCTTCTTTCATCTAATAATTATCTATACATACCTATCAACAGTAAGTGTTAGCTAACATTCCACTATCCCTCTTCTAGAATTTCGCTTCCTCTGTATATTTTATTATATCATGAATAGATTTTCCACAACTGCATGAAAAAAAAACTACCTTCAAAACGATCCACTAGGTCTTTTATCAAATCTCATCCAGAAATGGTGAGAGTGGCAGTCATGACATTCGGTAACCCTCCAATGCATTCGGTGGAGTATTTTCACGTGTCCCGAAAAATCATATTACTATATTTTCAAAGCATGAAGACAGTCAGCCGTGCTTAATGCTAGCGCCAACGTGTGAAAATATATGAATACCTGACATTGTATTCCACAGCGGATGTCAGAAGGAACATTATGAATTTCCATATTCGGCGACGTTATAGTTTGAACGAGCGTCTTTTTAGTCGTACGTGGAGATATGTATATTGAGGAATATTCAGGCATGGACGTCTATAATGAGTTTATCGCATTGTTACACCGTTGTCGAATGAGATTATGTCAAAGGAAATTCAAACTTTTCATAATGTAACGTGAAACGAAGTTCAGGCAGCTTTTACAATTCTTCAATGGTGGTATTGGTGGGATTGGGGTCAATTTGATTGAAGAAAAACTATTGTTTCTTTGCCAACGTTTCGAATTTTAAATAATTCATCATCAGGGCTCTATAACAATGAGTTTCGTGTTAAAGTGGTAGGATATAAATAAAATAAGAGAATGCCAACAAACTATTAGAACATTTTCAGGGGTTCAAAATGTTGATTAATGAAAAAACATTTTTTTTTTTACTCACCAAAAATCAGTTTTTCCGAGTAAAAATATTAAAACTATGTATAAAACAGACATTTTAGATACACACTCTAGGTATAAACAAAACCACATTGAGCACGGGACAAACGAATACTGAAATAAAATTCATAGAATGGCTGTAGTTCTTATGAATGCTGATAGGAAGGAAACAAAAACAAACGTGATTGTTGAAAACACCGTAGAATGATGAAGGATTATTTCGGTAGCTGACTTATCAGATTGTAATGAGCCGTATTCAATCCTTCTATATCTCTTCTTGTATTAACGCTGTCTTGGTGAAGAATTTGTATCATTTCACTGAATAGCCTTTTTGACAGAGAAGATTTCTGATCAAGAATGATAGGTTTTGTAAAATCAAAAGTATGGCCATTTTCTCTAGTGTGTTCAATAAGAGATATAGAAGGATTGAATACGGCTTATTACAATCTGATAAGTCAGCTACCGAAATAATTCTTCATCATTCTACGGTGTTTTCAACAATCACGTTTGTATTTGTTTTCTTCCTATCAGCATTCATAAGAACTACAGCCATTCTATGAATTTTATTTCAATGTGGTTTTGTTTATACCTAGAGTGTGTATCTAAAATGTCTGTTTTATACATAGTTTTAATATTTTTACTCGGACAAACTGATTTTTGGTATTTTAAATATTTTTTTTTTCATTGATCAACATTTTGGACCCCTGAAAATGTTCCAATAGTCTGTTGGCATTCTCTTATTTTATTTATATCCTACCACTTTAACACGAAACTCATTGTTATAGAGCCCTGATGATGAATTTATTAAAATTCGAAACGTTGGCAAAGAAACAATAGTTTTTCTTCAATCAAATTGATCCCAATCCCACCAATACCACCATTGAAGAATTTACCTCTGGATCACCAAACCTACCAAAAGCTTTTACAATGTTCAGCATGGAATATTTGCAGTAAGTCATTACCAAAGGAACCTGTCGTTCACTTCACGTGAGCCACTGTGGTTTGGGAAAGTGAGCAATTCCGCTTGAACAAAAAGAGTTGACGTTCGTCCTCTAATTCACTGTGGTAATAGCCAAATACACTATTGTTTTTCGTTCTACGGACTATACGATGTTATATGGATGTTAGGAACATCCGCACATTTCTGCTTCCCTTGCGAATTTCTTCTTTCCAATAACAAGTCAGAATAGGTTACAATCCCACCGCACTTCACCATTTTGTAACAATATGATTTCAGCCTATTATTTGGTTATTGTTATTTTATGTTGGAAAGGCAGCTGCTGTCACCAGACGTAGATTTCTCCATATCCCATTTTGGATGTTGAGGATATACCGAAAGTAACTTGGCTACGGCCTCCTGCACTAGGAGGAGGTCTCCATTAACAGTTGGAAAATCCGCCTCTGGTTATAACGCCATTTTTCCCGTAGACAAGGTAAGCACCAAAAGCAAATTTGAATCGCCTAATTCCTCGTTTGAAAAAATTCTCACAGATGGTCAGTGAGCATACTTGGAGACTATAAACCAAATCATCTAAAGGAGCAATACGCTCAGACCTATCACAACTAATCCGTCGTAAGCAAATTACTGTTTCATGAACCGATTTTTGGACAGTCTTCAGGGGTGCTCACTATAATTCATAGACGTCATTTCATAGCTTGAATGAAGAATTGAAGTCATTGAGTTATCATACTGTGATCAACGGAAAATATAGAACGAGTTCACCGTAATTGCTAAAAATACCATCCCAAATGAAACCAAGGAATCACCTTGGCATATCATCAATCCTCAACACCCCATGACCTTAAATATTCCGTGATTTCATCGTCTTAAATATTTAGTTTCAGTCCCTAAACATTTTGCTTATCACCGTTTGGCACGCGTGTATTGCAATTAATTACGCCACCGTTACAAGTTCATGGACATCATGACATGAAATGTCAAAATGTTATCTATTCGTAGGGATGAATGATTCCGTATACAGTCACGTTGACAACTGTATTGTTCTGGATGGACGTGTATATTCAGTTGAGCTGCTCTGAAATTCATGAGGAGTGGGAACATATCAAAAGGCTTGTGGGATAATCTTGGTAATCACAGATTAACCCTCAGAAACGTGTGATAGTAGAAGGAATGTGTTAGGCCGGCCACTCACGTACAGTTTTAACTGGCAGTTATAAGTGTACAGTTGAAACCGACAGTTTTACTTGTGAACTGAGATGTACACAGACGTGCAGTTCAGTTGTTCATTCCTTTAGTTTTCTTTCGTGGATTCAAACGCTATGGCAACGTTCGGTTCACTTTTTGCAATGTTAGTAGAAAAGAGAAAAAATAAAAAGCGTAAAAAGCGGTACAAGAAGTGTCTACAGAAACGAAATGCAACTTTTCACATGAATTTATTGAAAGAATCAAGGAAAGAGTCATTAGAATAACAGTGTCCTGAAAATTACTTTCGTTGGTTTCGCCTTTGATTATGAACTGAGAAGTATGGACAATACCAGTTCAAACCGCCACACATACTGAGTTCTATTTGTCGTTTCAGTTAAAATATGAATAATTTAATTTCTCTCAGTTAAACTGTACTGTTGAAAAAATGAAGTTGCACTGTGACCAAACTAGCCACACATGTACAGTTTTAACTGTACAGTTAAATCTTATATATACTTATATGAATTGAGTCGAATTGTGTATTGGAGTTCTGATACTTTCAAATATTCTTCCTCCTCAAAATAATTCAAATGATCAATTGATTCTTTCATTAGAACCTTCAATAATATGTCTTTGATTCTTGAACCATAGACGATGGAACAAAAAGTGAATAAAAGCAATTTGTTCTCAAATGAAAAGAAAGATTGAAGTATCAGCTATGAAATATCCTCTGCAACCATCACGTAAAAGGATAAAAGATTCATAATCTGCTTCAAAAAATAGTTTCCAGATATCTTTGGTTGATTCTTCGGGTTAATGGTACATCCATTCGACGATTCACAAGATGCAGATAATAGTGTTTTCCATTTATTCAATTGCCTTTGG
This sequence comes from Zygogramma bicolorata, assembly GCA_032362365.1. Classification (NCBI taxonomy): domain Eukaryota; kingdom Metazoa; phylum Arthropoda; class Insecta; order Coleoptera; family Chrysomelidae; genus Zygogramma; species Zygogramma bicolorata. Next base: position 145,174 of record JAVJAQ010001994.1, read on the forward strand.
CAAAAATATAGTTCGAACACTCAATTATCCAAAATAACGCCACATACTTATTACTTCCATTCATACACCGTATGTAAATTAAGATACTACGATAGTGGTAGTTCTTTCTATTGAGGAATCTACTCTTATGAATTGAACTCGAAATATTGTATCTCTGTTCTAGCAAGATTCTTCTTTTCATATGCCATATGGTACTCTTTCCAAAATCGTTTCTTCAATAATTCAAAACTTCTCAGGTGTGGATGCCGTCTGTCAGGATCTTGCGATATACAGACAAAAAGTGATATTTTTCACCTGTATACAGGGCACTCCTCCTACATATCATTCTTGATAAACTAATTCAGATTTTGAAAAAATTAGTCCCCAAACTATAATCAAATATCACAAAATTGAATTGATGGAGTAAGCCGCTACTATATGGTAGCAAATCTTCCGATTTTTTTTTTGTTTCAAAATTGTTCGTTCTGTCAACCAGCTGACGAACGTCAATACTCAGAAGTCGAAACTTGTGCGAGCAATGTATTAACACAGTGGCCCAGCGGGGAATTGAACCCCGGTTGAAAAGCGGATGTGCTAACTCCTACACTACCGAGAACCATCATTATGATAATTGAAAAATAGAAGTTCGTTTTGTATTTCAAATATTTCCATCAGTATTATTATTATTACATTCCTGCATTTGGCAACAATGGTCATGCATCTCGCAAGGCGTGAACCATCCCAAAGGGAAAAACCCATATTTCTGGTGCCTGCGGTGTGACTATCTGCTTTTCTGATGTATACAGTGAGGTCCATAAAATGTGCAACAAATGATAAAAAATTATCAGTCGAACAATGGAGATTTAGATACCATCGAAAGTTGGTGCATATCCGATAACCAACTTACATGCTTTGAGATTGGCTTCTGACCAAACATAATATAGGTCAGGACAGAAAATATTTAATTTGTTCGAAAATGAAGTACGCTCATTTTAAAAAAATATGGTATGATTTCAGAAGGAGAAGATGTTGATAAATGGAAGTTCAGATATGAAGTCTCAGCCTGAAACTTCTTCAATTATCTCTGAAGAAAAATAATTCTGATTATTTATTTATTTATTCATTTATTTACGGATTCACCATTAGGAACAATATAATTATAATTATAACAGTGAATGGCTATTCTATGAAGTTACATATTATAAGACAACAATAATATTATTCTAACCTTAATTCATTAAGAGATTTTTTAAATTCACTCAATGAGTCTACAAGGGGATCGACATTATACTTATTAAACCATCTCATGCATCTGGACATCGGTGAGTTGTAACCATAGTTAGTGCTATGGTTTTTTATGCAAAAAAGTGGAGGATTTCTTGTATCGTAAGATTTTATATTGAAGATAATAATTTCTAAAAGATAAGGACAGTCGACTTCACCTGACAGTAGTTTGTAAATGAATGTCATATCATGTTGAAAGCGCCGAGTAGTTAGTTCAATTAAGTTAAGATTATTCAAAGTGTTTTGACCAAGGTTTTGACGATTGAAGTTGGAATATGCCTTCATTTTGAAAGATATATACTTCAGAAATCGAATTTCAACATTTTCAATTTTTTCAATATCACATCTGTAATATGGGAACCATGCTACTGAGGCATATTCCAGTGCTGATCTGACTAAAGAACAATATAAAGTTTTGAGGGTATTACATGACAACTCTTTACCATTTCTCATTATAAATCCTAACATTTTGCTTCCCTTTGCAGAAACATTATTGAAGTGTCTTTTGAAGTTCAGTTGCTGATCTAAAGTAATCCCAAGGTCTCTTATTTCGTTTACCCTGTCAAGTACTTTTCCGTCAATAGTATAGTCATATTGAAGGATATTTTTTGATTTGGAAAAAGTGATCACGTGACATTTCTTTATATTCAAGTACAAGTTATTTGTTGAGGACCAATCATATATAATATCTAATTCGTTCTGAAGAATCTGACTGTCTAAAACATCACTAACTGATAAATATAATTTCAAATCATCTGCAAATAGTAAAAACTTTGCACACTGTAAATAATTTCCAATGTCATTCACAAATAGATTAAACAATAGTGGTCCACAATGTGATCCTTGTGGTACACCGGAAGCTACAGGAATTGTTTCTGAAATGTAATTATTGATTCTAACACACTGAAAACGTTGTGATAGGAAGCTTCTCATCCAATTTAGTATATCAGTACCAAAACCTATAGCTTTCAGTTTTTCCAACAATAATAAATGATTAACCCTGTCAAATGCCTTCGAGAAATCGGTATAGATTGAATCTATTTGATTACCTTTCTCCAAGGCATGTAACAAATGTTGTTCATATGTTATGAGATTTGTCATAGTAGATCGTCCTGAACAGAAACCATGTTGTTGTGGAACTATTATATTCTTGCAGGCCCAGGTCAACTGACAAGTTACTAGTTTATCCATCAACTTAGGTATTACAGACTGAATGCAAATCCCTGTAACATTTTCCCTATTGCCTGATTTGAATATAGGTGTAATATAGCTATTTTTCCAGTAATCCGGAAAATGTCCATTACAGAGAGATAGACTAAAAAGAAAATGTATCGGTGCAGTCAAAGTGCAGATACAGCTCTTCAACAATGCCGTCGGTATACCATCAGGCCCGTAAGAATACTTGAGTTTTAAATTATGAATACCATCAAAAACATCAACCAATCCAATATTGATTTTGTTTAAATCAACTGTATCTTTATAACAGTAGTTCGGAATTATACAGTCTGTGTTAGAATAAACTTTTGCGAAGTGTTGGGCAAACAAATTCACAGAATCATTACCACTATGGCTGGTCTGATTTTCCAGATACATTGATTGAGGGTATGATGATGTCTTGCGTAAGTTGGAAATGTGTTTCCAAAATAAATTTGGGTTTTGTTGAATGTCACATTCAATATTGTTTAGGTAATTTTTGTAACAATTTTTACTCAGCTCTTTGCATTGAGAACGAACTTGGGAAAATTCAAGATAAGTGTGTTCATCATTAGTCCTTTTGAACTCTTTGTGTAGTAATTTTTCCCTGAAAATTAGAGATTTCAATTCGTGGGAAAACCGAACTGGATAAGTTGATGTTTTGAAACGTTTTATGGGTACAAAAAGTTCAATACTGTTATATAAAACGTCGTAGAAAAATTGAGTTGCTACATTGACATCATTTAGACTATACATGTAATCCCAATTCGCCGATGCTAAAAAGTCATTCACTCCAGTTGCGTTCATATTTTTGAAATCATAGTAATAATTTTCAAATTTCAACGATTCTTCTGCATTAACAACAACGATTTCAAGGCTATATGCATTATGATGATAATTCACATCCATAAGTAATTCATCTGCAAGGGTAACTACAGTTTTTAAGTGTGAAAAAACAAGATCCAAAAATACACCATGGTTGTTTGGTATGCAGTTTACTTGATTCAATCCAATTGTACTAAGACTATCATTAACAACCTTTCCTGGCGAAGAATCGGGACAGCTAGCCTCGAGAAAATTATCCCGAGGTATCCATATTAAATCAGGTATATTGTAATCTCCAAATACTAGAAATTCGTGGTCAGGATGGGTATTGAACAGTTCGAAGATACATTCAACATGATCATAATAGATTTGCAGGTTCGATTTTGGAGGAATATATATACCACCTAATAAGAATTTGCCTTTACCCATTTTTAGACTGATGAATAGTTGTTCGACATTTTTTAATGATGTTTTCACATACTTGATGGATAAATTTTTGCGTGTTGCAATTAAAATTCCGCCTCCTCTCTTTTTTTCACTGGTAATAGCTGAACGATCCAATCTGTATATATTGAAATCAGTAAATCGAAGTTCAGCATCAGAGATGTCTTCATTCAGCCAGGTTTCTACAAGTATAATGATATCATAGCTGCAAATGTTTATATTATGCATTAATATATCCAATTCAGTTCTAAGACCATCGACATTCTGACAATATACTTTCAGACAGGACTTTAGGAGTTTTTTTGCTGGTTATCTGACGTTTGACCAGCTGGGGAAATAATAATTCTGGGAACACCATTGAAATAACGTATGCTCAAATTCGCCTCACCTTTATTCTTTCTCTCATCCAATTCTTTGTAGAGTTTTTTGATGTGATCTCTTTGCATTAGCGTTTGGTCGGCGCTTATTCAAATGTTGGGATTCAGACTAACCACCTTTCTTCTGTTCTTTATGCAAGTTAATGCGGCTTCCTCACTGTTGAAAGTCACTTTCAAAGGGCGTGGTTTGTTTCCTGGTTTTCCCAAACGAAAAACTTTGATTTCAGCAGAACTTATTTCCATCGGGCTAAAAATATTAATAGCATTCTCGATGTCGTGAGAGATTCTGTCTTTGTGATCTGGAAGGTTTGACTCTTTCAGATTGTGAATCAAAACGTTTTTGGACCTTCTTGCTCTTTCTTGAATTTCATTATACAATGTTCCAGCATCAAGGGCATTTCCAGGATTTGATTTAAGTGATTTCACTTCATCTTTCAAAATCACAATTTCCTCCTCAAGTTTATTAATTTTACGGAGCAGCTGAGGAACTTGTTTGAAGGATGTAAGGCAATCATCACAAAAAAATATGAGCATTCGTTTTTGAAGGGTGAACACTCTAGCCTCAGTAGAACTCATGATACTATATTTCTTTGTAGTATGAAAACAAGTTTTGCAACTATCACATTGCACAAATTCATCCTCATCTTCCTTCACTGGTAATTTGCAATGAGAGCAGTTTAGCATTTTGTACCACACCGAGTCCGGTCCTGAACTATGAGGCTACGGGGATAAGAAACTGCGAAGTATTTATCTATCTTTTTGCTCCTGCCAAAAAACTACTGGACTTTTCATAAATGCAACACGTTGGAATTTTACTGCAATTTTCGACACTTTTTATGTCACAGTTTTATATTTATATGAGTAGATAGTTTACTGAATTGGAGTTAACAAAACTTGCATTTGAAATGTTGAGTTTTTTCTCACTATAACTAAGGTTGTCAGAGAAGAAACTTGAAACACGTCTTGCCTGTTTGTAGGTTCACACACAATTGTATCAGTACGTATTGAAGTAGCTATCACCATATGGCTTTCGAATGAATTCCATCGAATCGAAAAACATCCTCGAAATCCATCCATTTTTTCCTTCCTTTGTTTTCTGATAACTCCCAACTTCATCGTTGTTGCAACGATATTCGATATAGCCATAGAATTACGCAATTGATCTTCTAATAATACTGCTACTTTTGATGAGTATCAATCAGAATTTTCATTTATTATATGGGGATGAAACAGAAAATTAGAATAAAACTTCCATTTCATCACAACTTCTTCCCATTAATTTATCCTTCATTTCCCAAAATAGGGTACTTCATTCTTGAACAAATTCATTATTTTCCGTCCTGCCCTGTATGCTATTCGACCAGAAGCCAATCTAAATCCATGTGAGTCGGTTATCGAACATGCACTCACATACCGCCGTATGTGAATTTCGGTTTTACCGATGAAAAAATTTGTAGGCTCTATGGATCTCATTGAACAGGGTGTCTCGGAAATAATGGATAACCTTTCAACTGAATAGAGGACAGTTAGACCGTTCAGAAAATATATTACAGAAAGTCCTACGATTCTCGACTCATTTGGACTTTTATAAATAAAATATTTTTTTTTTAAATCTTAAGGAAAGTTGACCGGTCAGGTCGCCCTACATTTTTCAATCCACAGAAGTTCAAACTATGACAAAAGAAACACTAGCAAAACACGAATTCTCACAGTATTTTTTATATCTAGTCAATAATATTCAACTAAAAAAAAAGATAATATTTCGTTATTTGTGGTAGTGGCGCGAAAAATAGTCACAAAGGTAACAATTTTCTACAATTCATAAAAGACCGTGTAAGTTGATAACACTATAATATTTGTTCTGAATGGTCTAACTGTCCTCTATTCGTAGTTGAAAGGTTATCCATTATTTACGGTATCCCTTCATAAAACAATACGCGATAATTATGTATACAGGGTTACTTATTGCTGAAAAATACAGGTTGCTCAAACTGTTTCATCATCGAACCCGATTTCACATGAATTCACCATTCCAATATAATTTTGCACCTACACACACAGGAGAAGCAAATGAACTAGAAATGAGCATGTTCCAGAAAGCTTGAGTAACCTACCCCTGGGTAGGCAGACATTTCCAATAAATAACTCAATGATCCTCGGAGTGACGTTAGAGTTAAATCGAGCTTGGTAGTGAGTTATCCTCACCCGACTGGTTGCATTTTATCACTGCTCGAATGAAACTTCGCAGGAACCGGGACAATTTCTGTTTGATGAAGTTTTCAAACTCTTTGTGAGGGGTCGTTCTATGAAGATGAATGGTCCGAAGGAGGCCAGCTGAGAGGCTCTGATGGTAGTTTAGTTTTTCATCGGACTGGTTGATATAGAAACTTCAATGTTGTCGATCTTTGATCTGTAGTCTACAAAATTCCGAAATGTATATCGATTCGACTTCTTTCCAATCTGTCCGATGTTAATATTCCAGATTATTCAATTCCGAACTCCTGCAAGGGAATTTCATAAACGGTTTCGATTATCATAAAAATTTTACTCGCTTCTACAGAAGAGTCCGTGGTACTATTCAACTAGATCTAATCCTTGAATCACTAAAATGTTTTTTTTTGTAAATCCATAAATATGAAATGCTTCGTCCTGAATAACTGACTAACGGATCGACGCACAGCTTAAACCGCTGATAGGGAGACCTGAAACTTGAAAAATATGTTCTTCGTATGACGTAGGCATTCGATAAAAAAGGGGTTTTCGAAATTCCACTTCTGAAGTGGTGAAAAACGGGGTCAAATTTCATATGGAACTAGTTCTGAGGTCCAATCTACATCAAATTTGGCAAAAATAATCTTTGTCAGAGTTGATTGAAGATGTGTTTCGTATTCGGGGTGAAAAACTGAGGCAATGTTTGTATGGGACGTGATTCTGAGATGTAATCTATTTTATATCTTGCATGAACATTCTCTGAAAAAATAGATGGAGGACGTGTTCGTATTTTATTGAAACTCATCGCTTAACGAGGTGAAAAAAGGGGATTACAACATTTCCCACTTCTATCAAACACTCGAGTACGCTCAGAAGGCTACGCCTTGTGATGTGCCTGATAAAACTCAATACTAAACAATAAACAATATAATCTCATCACAGGATCAATTAACGTCCAACGAAGTTGGCACGGGTCAGCAAGTTATCAATAAAGGAGTATTGGCTCCATTAGGATATGAGAGATTCTGCAACTCCCGCTATCTTCTTCAAGTAAAAATGAAATGAGACATATTTGATGAAACTAGCCGTCACTTTGTGTGTATTTGTTACTAACGTTACTGCAGTTTCGTCCTATACAGACATCATCGAACTAAGTGACTTATTTGCTTATGTTTCTCATATTTGGCAGCATTCAATCGAGACATTCGAAAAACGATAGCTGTTGCACTCGATATTTCGAAACTGTTTGTTCGAGTTCGGCATCGAGGTCTCCTTTCTAAACTGCCGTCTTATGGTTTGCCTCCTCAGTTGTGTGCTTTGTTGAAGAGTTTCTTGTCTGATAGGTCTCTGTATGTGGTTGTTGATGGAGTATCATATGATATTCTTCCAATAAATGCAGGTGTTCCACAGGGTTCAGTTCTGGCGCCCATTTTGTTTCTGCTCCATATCAATGATTTGCTCGAGGAAACATATTGTTCAATACATAGTTTTGCGTACGACAGTACTCTTCATACCAGTTTCTCTTCCAGAGTGCCCATACCAGCTCGGGAGACAAAAATTCAAAGAAACATTCACGTCAATAAAATTAACGACGACTCGGTGAAAATAAAAGAATGTGGTAACAAGAACTTTGTGGAATTTGATGCTACGAAAACCTAGGCATGTCTCTTCTCAAGAAAAGCCGATCTATCATCGTCTAATATTCAGATGTCAGGAATAACTATTCCTACAAAATCAAGTGTCTCGATGCTAGGAATTACAATCAGTGATAATCTCTCATGGGGAAAACATGTGAGATAGATCGGTAGAAGTGCTTCCCAGAAACTTGGATTTCTATTTCGTGCGAAGAAATACTTCACTTCTCGTTAGCTTCTAATGATCTACAAGGCTCAGACACGACCTGTCATAGGATACAGTTCTCATTTGTAGAGTTCGACATCGAAACATTCATTGAGGCTCCTCGGTTCTATTCAGAGAAAGGCAATTCGTCTTGTTGGTGATTCTTCGCTCACAGACTCGCTCACTTCATCGGAACATCGTAACGGGTCGGAGACTTGTCTCTCTTCTAAAGATACTTTCACGCTCGATGCTTTTTCGAATTGTTCTCAATCGTTCTACCCCTGGCAATTTTTCCACAAATGACTCGACGAGTATATAATTCCAATCCCTTTGTTGTAAATTTGGAAACCTGTCGAACCTCTCTCGCTAAGGAATCTCTCTTCAATAGAACAGCTGAGCTTTGGAACTCCTTGCCAAAAGAGGTTTTTCCTGAGGCCTACAAACTTTTGAATTTCAAAGTGAATGTTAATTCGTATCTCTTGTCCTATGATTCATGCGGTGTTCTTTCAACATTACAGGGCTTTCCTTTCGTATGAATCTACATATAAAAAAAGACTAGGACGAGCCGGTACTCGTTGAACACGGATCTCCTCCGGAATGCAGGGCAGTTTTATATAAAATGCTCTATGCTTTCATATTCCTTCCACAGAGAGCCGAGTCAGTTACCTTGTTCTGAATAGACGCTGTGTTAGATGGCAACTTTCCTGTCAGAACACCCGTCGTTAGTCGATGGTTCTTTCCGGACATTAACAGGTGTTTCAAGGCTGTTTCTTCATCGGTGTAGATAAATAGCTCTCGAGAGATAACAGTTTATAGTTTCAGCCCAGCACCTCATGAAATTACGATGAGAGTGGTCTTTGAGTGTAGTTGCCGACGTCGTCTTGCAGATGAAAGGATCAGGTCCCAAAGAATGAGACTGGCAGCCCTCCTGGCTAGAGAGGCGGCGACGCAATTGCATCTTGAAGTGCATTTTCTTTGGTCCAGTTCAGAGGAACAGTATTACTCCGATAGACTTCAGTTGGAGCACGGTGACATCATGAATAAATAACAAAACAACATCAATACTTACAATAATTCTACAAAAATACCGTTGATGTAATAAAGTCGTCATTTCAAAGGAAAGGATACACAGTAGTTACCGGGCAACGAAAATTCAATATTCACTTCAATAACAACTGAATCCTACAATGCGATTTCGTCGCTGCCACTCAAAAAATTGTATGAGGCGAAATGATTTTCCCACACTCACTTTATGATGACCCGTAATGAAGCAGTTGCACACCGGTTGTGTAGACCATGACGAAAGAATGAACACCTTCTAGGAATAAATTTCATATCAGTGAACACATATAATAGGTGTTTTTTTATTTCAGTATACTTCGTATAACTACTCTTCGGGCTTGAAGGGCGTCGTTTTTTGGAATTTCTTCCTGACGTTTCGCTTGCGCGAGTGGCCAGCTTCTTCAGAAGCTTATTCATCTCCGATGACTAAACAGTTCTATTTCTCAAGGCGTATTTATATTGATGCAGGTGGTCTGGAATGTTAATTATTTCTGTCGGGTTCGGGGAATAATCATCATTATTAGTTGCCGCACTACCTGCTGTGATTTCATTAGTTATTCTTGATTTCTTCAGAATCGGATTCCAAATTCTGTTTAGAGTCAACGCTTCTTTTTTTCTGTTAAAATTGTCCGCATGTTTTTGGATCTCTATTGCCTCCCGTACCAGTCGGCTATGGTAACCCTGGTTGGGGGCAATCAGTGTTGCATTTTCGAACAGAATTCTGTGGTCGCCCTCACTCAATGCGTGTTCCGCCACCGCCGATTTGTCGGTTTGCCCCAGCCTCCAGTTTCTTTGATTCTCTTTGAGCCTTGTACCCATGGACCTTTTCGTGGTACCGATGTAATCCTTCCCACAGGTGCACGGTATGCGATAAACCCTTGCCGCTGACAGTGGGTCTCTTTTGTCTTTAGCCGACCTGAGGCTTCTGTTGGATCTTCTTGGTCGTCTTGAAAACCGTTTTTATGTTATATTTCCCCAAGAGTTTTCCAATTCTGTCAGTGACCCGCGGGATATATGGCAGATATGCATTCGCAACTACCTGAGAGTCCTCCCTGTTATGAACCGTGGGACTCTTCGGTTTCATGGCCCTGTTGATCTCAGATACACTGTACCCATTCGACCTCAAAGTCACTTGAAGATGTTCCAGTTCCTGCTCTAGATGTTCTGGTTCACAAATTCTTCGAGCATGTTCAGTTAGGGTAGATATGACTCCTCTCTTTTGACTGGGATGGTGGTTCGATAGTGCGTGCAGGTACCATTCCGTGTGCGTGGGTTTTCGGTATACTTTGTGGGTTAGTCTAGCGCCACATCGTTCAATCAGAACATCTAAGGATGCTATCTGCTGTTTCTGTTCGGTTTCCATGGTGGTTCCACTGTCAGCGGCAGGGGTTTATCGCATACCGTGCACCTGTGGGAAGGTTTACATCGGTAGCACGAAAATATCCATGGGTACAAGGCTCAAAGAGCATCAAAGGAACTGCAGGCTGGGGCAAACCAACAAATCGGCGGTGGCGGAACACGCATTGAGTGGGGGCGACCACAGGATTCTGTTCGAAAATGCAACACTGATTACCCACAACCAGGGTTACCGTAGCCGACTGGTACGGGAGGCAATAGAGATCCAAAAACATGCGGACAATTTTAACAGAAAGGAAGAAGCGTTGACTCTAAACAGAATTTGGAATCCGATTCTGAAGAAATCAAGAATAACTCATGAAATCACAGCAGGTAGTGCGGCAACTAATAATGATGATTATTCCCCGAATCCGACAGAAATAATCAACATCACAGACTACCTGCATCAATATAAATACACCTTGAGAAATCGAACTGTTTAGTCATCGGAGATGAATAAGCCTCTGAAGAAGCTGGCCACTCGCGCTAGCAAAACGTCAGGAAGAAATTCCAAAGAACGACGGCCTTCAAGCCCGAAGAGAAGTAGTTATACTAATAACCTCGGCCGCGAAAGCCTTAACCATTTTGTCAGTATACTTCGCAGAGATTGCTGGGCATATACGTTATCAGTTCTGTGCCAAAATAAATTGGATAAGCTGTACCTTGATTCTTACGGTCGTTCTGGGTTCTTTCTACTAGGTTTACAATTGTACAATTCACTATAATAGGTACTTCATCCTAATCTGGATTCGTAACATTTTTTTTATTGCATGTCAATATATTATCCAAAAAAATCTGAGTTCGATGAAAAATTTATATATTAAAAAAAAATTATAAACTTTCGACGGACACCAGAAGCAATAGTTTAACGAATGTGAAGGCGGCAAATCATACTGAAGTAATAATGACAGAACCGATAGTTCTTTTAACATGACACTATATATTCCAAGAAATAATACAACACATAATGAATGCCTCATTATAGTCAACAAGCACACCCGTCGATTTCCGAACCCTCTATTGCGGCCCATCACGTTTGATCATCGTTATCTATGTTTTTCGGAAGCCATTACTCAACTTCAATTCGACTTTAAAACTTCGATACCGTGTTCGATATACGCGTCGATTTGCATAAACCTCAAAGGGCTGAACTGGATACAGCTCACATACAGCCCAACCATTTTCTATTCCACCGATGACGGGTAGATAATGGAGTTATCTTGGGTTAACCAGTGGCGTAGTCGGGGCATATTGAAGTAAAATCATTCCTTCTGTTGTTTTTATTCAGGAACAGATTCAGTTGATATACTGAATGGAAGGGATCAACTTCCATCCGAAGGTTTTTCACTGATTTGACGATTCTTTTTGATGCTACAAAATGTTCAACGAACCAGCCAAATTTTGTATCGAGGGTGGGTTATTCCGATATGGAACTCAAATCCAAAACTTCACCCCGCTCAGCAGCTACTCCTGATATCTTCCAAACGATATAGGGAATCGATTGATACATCATTCGGAAGGTCACTCAAAAGTTGATTTATTCGTTATTCACCTTTGTAATACTAAGTGGGGTAATTTTGAACACCACACTGGTATCTTTTCGTGGTTATAGTAATAATTTTCATATGCGATCCGATGCTCCTTTCAAATATGCTCTTTCTGAATATTTTCTAATTGTTGTATGAAATATTTTGTTTTTTTCAGTTCAGATTTGTACGATCTCTTTCGACCATATGGTTACGGTCGTTCCTGAGTTTGGTAGTCGTCCAGAAGTTCCAGCAGGGAAAAGGATATCTCTTTGTCCTCGGATAAGTGATCGGATAGCCCGTAACAAATATGAGATTTGCAGACAGTTTGTTTCTGTAGAACACAGTCAAAACAAATAACATGTAATACATGTAATAATTGATATCCTAAAATGTACATTCTATAAATTGATTTATTATGATTTGTATTAGTTTTGTTCTGCATGATCTATAATAGTATATTATGCAACGATCGTGTAATGATGGTTATTAATATATGAGCATAAACCGGGATACGAAACGAGCCGAAGGTGAGTTTCGTATGGTTTATGCGAGTGTATTAATAACCATTACATGAGAGTTGCATACGCTATTTCATCTACACCCGATAAATAGTGAAGAACTACAAATATTATATTTATATTGCACACTATAATACTAATTTAACGAATTTCTTTGAAACATTTCACAGAATTGTAATTGATAGTATTACTTTGAGAAATAAAACGATGAGATATGGAAAAAAGATCAAAAATCAAAAGAAAAAAAGGTTACTCGAGACCGGAATCGAACCAATGTCTCCTCCAGCTAGAATAACCAATGTCAGCGCTACAGACGGCTCGGCTACGGAGAGCCCACAAAAATTGATGAAAAAATAAGTAATAAATCATGCATTTGTCAAATGAAAAATTCAATCATTCTAACTGTATTTCTGTCGGTGAAGGTGTCGAAGGTGATTCTCCCATATCGCTGGTATCAGACATTTTGTTATGATTATCGAAGTTTGGCTATATTCTTCAAAAGTTCAATACCTATACCGATTTTGATTTGCAGCTTTTGTAATAGAGATAGATTCATCGATAGTGATATAAAATGAATCTTCTGAATATTGAAATGATCTCTATCAGTTCAACCATTCTTTCGAGAGTCCCACACAGTGTAAGCAATATATTTCGTACTGAAAGCTCAGATATTTTTGCGTTTCATTTCTTTCTGGGAAAACATGGGTCAGAACTGACCCAGTAAGACAACCGGAATCTTCCTGATGACTTTATCATATTATCAATTTTATTGGGGAAAAAATATCTGTTGAAAGAATTCAACCCAAACCTTTTCCTTTTTTTTATCAGAACAAACCCATTTCCTTTCAGCACGCAGCGAGCCATAAATTTCACAACGATGCTGATTTTAATCAGAAAAGAGATGTGGGTGAGCTATTGTTATCAGAAAGTTATATCTATCATTATACAGCATATCGCGAAACTAACGCATGCAATTCATAATCCTGAAACGAAAGTTCTGAAGGAAAACCTTTGAACTCAGGTCGATTTTTGAATTCGATTTGTGGTATCAATAAAAAACTTTCGGAAATATCACAGTTACATGAACCATTCTCACTAACAATGGGTTCACAAAACCGCGATACGTGTTTCGCTATACGATAGCTTCCTCAAGCAGTATTTTTTTATCCTGCGAGCATGATCCACTTTCTCAGAATTACAACTAGGATCGCTTGAGAAACGATCATAAAACAAACCAAGTACTTGTACGACTGCAAAAATTGCGTGAGAAATAGATACAGAAACATTGATGAATTCGGATAGGACAAAGGTGATGATGAAGAGTATCGATCATTGTGAGTATATTGTTAACAGGCTATTAGTCATCCATCCCACACAGTGAAAGCCCAAGTTTCAGATCATTGTATGATTGATTGGTAAAACATTTGTTAGTGTATATTTCATGCAGTTTCATCATCAGTGAGAGCAACTATCACTTTGTGCAAAATCAGTGCCTTCTAGTAGAACATTTTGAACTCGATGAAATTTGATGACTATAAGTAGTGATGCGTACTTGAAATCAGTATTCATGAGGTATTCGAAGAACCTGATAATATACTGGATGTGCAATTTGAGAACTTACTTGGTATAAAAATTAACCAGTCCAAGCTCTTCCTTCAGAACCATTTCCTTTTGATATTATTATGAATTTCATGAATAATGTAGATAATATTCCAATTAGATATAGCTACTAATGTATTTTTTGTTTTGAAGAGTATCTGCTGTACATTATTGAAAATGTTATGCTTTGACAAATGATCGAAACAAAAAACAAATAATTCTGAATTATCTAAACAATATGCATTGTTGATTATTCGGTGAAAAACGTTCAAATTGTATATTTATACTGACGCATTCATTAAACTACTTAACCAGCACTAAATCATTACGTTGAAAACGGGAAGGTAAATAGCTCGACTGATTTCCACTGTGTGCTATTCATTTTCAATTCAATACGACATGCTTTCATGACGGATATTTAATGAAAAATGTCACACATAGTTATTCATTGCTTTGTTTACATTTCGATGCATAATGAATTTTTGTTTGCTGGTCTGATAAAATCCATATTTATTTTAATTGGGCCAATTTATGTGAAGTATGGCACAATTCGATTCGAAGAGTGTTCCTGCAATCATTTATGAAAATTAATGTGGACTTCATTACATCAATTGAACTCAGCGGGGATCAACCCGCATTATTAATTTATACGCGACTTTCAAAATATATAAATAATCTCACTTTTTGTCCTACTGGTTGGAGCGAAACGAAGGGGGGATCACTTCGGAATACTTGAAATTCTAAGAGAGGCGAAACTTGGAGAAAGGTGGAACTTGGGAATCTAGTAAAATTTAGAAAAGCATCAAAACCGTTTTTGCTTCAAATAACAAACTTTGACGATCAATTTCTCAATCTTCAATGAAAAACAAGTCCTTCCTGGTCAAAATAGACAGAATCTAAAAAGACCATTTTTTTATCATCTTTGGAAATAATCCAGTCGTTTGCCGACGACAGAAACATGAATTGAACATTGACTTTACATCACAAACAAGTTATCAAAAACATGAACATACCCGATTTCATGCACCCTTCACTGCTTTCTCATGTTTGATGGAATTATACGCCATTCCCCCGAGGCAGCGTGTTTTTGTTGCAAGCACATCAACCATAAAACGTAGCAGAGTTATTCCTTTTAAACATATGAAATACATACGACAGTTGAATTATAATATTATTTATTACATTATAATAATGTGTAACATGTATGTTATGAAGATGTTTTAGTGAAATGTCCGGGTAGGTAGCATTAAAATATTACAATATCAAAAAGTTGATACAATGAATCTGCAACATATCAGAATCATGATTCATATCTCATACCAAAATAGGTTTATTCCTGACTTTGTGTGTTCGTTTGTTTCTATATTTGTTTGTAGGAGTTAATCTTCGGGAGTAATTACACAAGTGCTTCAAAATTACCGATAATTTTCCATGGAAGCATGTTGTCTAAAAACTGCATGAGTTCAATTTCATGCCCGACTCCGAAGGAGGAGGGCTATTTTAGCAGAATATGGAAATAACCGAATGCAGTTTTTTTACTGACAACATGCTTAAATGGAAAATTATCAGATTTATTTTGATGCACGAGTGTAATTCTTAAAACAACGACGTTCAAAATTCAGTATTTATGCCTGTCAAGATGACAAATGTACATTTGAACAATCGTTACTATAGATACACGGACTGAGCGGGTATTTTTCGATACCTACCGGGTATTTACCAGCCCGAAAATGTCCCGCCGGGAATTTATCGCTATAATTGATTGAAAATGTCCCGATTTTTAACATACGATGGAAATATTCGCAAAAACTTCTCCGATTATGAAAATTCGTTCATTAACAGAAAGCTACAGTATTCAGAGGTGATATAGGCTATATTTCATTATAATCGAACAAAAATTCAGTGAGGAATAATGGTATATGTAATTCAGAGTCGGAGAAAAGCTGGCGAGATGTGATGCTTTAACGGTGTGTGCTGACCAAACTGTTCTCCAAAATTATTGGTCACTATCAGTTGTACAAAAAAATCCGCGGTTCTATTAATCTAGATTCCATATTTGAATCACTAGTCATTTTTTTTTTGTCAATCGTTATACGGACTTAAATTCATAAATGGCAAACCTACTAGGATATCCAAATATTCATCAACCTATATTGATAATGTCGTATCTAATATGGAGTCCAGTATATTTAATGCAACTGTTGAAGATTATTGCCTCTCAGATCACTGTTGTCAAAGAATCACAGCAATAACAAACTACAAAATGTATTTGTAAGAGAAACAGACGTATTACACAAAAAACAATCTCAACATAATGAACAATGCGCTCTCATTTGGAACTGGAATGATTTTCTGTATCTTTCTCGAAATGTCACAAGCCTTGTAAGTCAACACTGCCCCATAGAGGAAAAAAATATAATATCAATCTCCTAGCGACAAATTTCTTTAATGACCATTCAAGAGAAATGAGAGACATGCTTTCCAGTCTGAAAGTAGTGAGCGACAGTTCAGGTGATCCGTCCATGATTATTCTATATAAACTAGTGAGGTAGCCTACCGAATGCTGGTTCCTCCAAGACTCCGCCTCACAGTCTCGGCCAAGAATTCACTAGATGTCAGAATTTATGATAAACTGCCTGATTGGCTGGAGAACACTCAAACTGTCACAATTTTAAACTGAGATTGAAAGAGCATCTTCTGGAACACGCATTATAGTCGGTTCGAGAGTTTATGGTAACTTCATTCGATCCACTTCAACTATAGTCGATTTAAGAATGATCAAAACTTAGGAGTAATGTTCACAAGTCCTTATCTCACCTCTTTTATTTTTAATAATTCATTTTTATATACTGTGAATATCTAACTACTGTCGCTCTATTGAGCTATTTCATTTCTTCTGACATGTACCTAGGGACCTGCTAGAAATGTACTACCTGTATGTATCGTAGTTGAATAAATGAACTGAACTTAAACCGCTGACCGTAGAGACCTGACAGTCATTTGTGTGACGTAGGCATCTTATGAGAAAGGGTTTTCCGAAATTTCACCCTGCATAAACATTTTCTCACAGAAATGATGAGAGACCTTTTTCGTATTTCAATGAAATTCATCGCCTAACGGGTATAAAAAAGGAATACATTTATTTTGGGGTTGAATCGATGCACAGCCTGAACCACTGATCGTAGAGATCTGAAACTTGGAAGATGTGTTTTTTGTAAGGCGTAGGCATCCGATGATAAGGAGTTTTCAGAAATTTCAACCCTTAGAGAGTGAAAAACGGAGACGAAGTTTGTATGGTACAACGTGGTGCCTTGGCCCAATCTACTTCAAATTTTGTATAAACTTTCTTTAACAGAATTGATGGAAAACTTGTTTCGTATTTAGTTGAAATTATTCGCCTGACGGGTTTGGAAGGGCAAGGAATCATTATTTTCGTGGTGAATTAACGCACAGCCTGAACCTCTGATAGTACAGATCTGTGTTCTTCCAAAGAGGTTTTTCTTCTAACTTTGTTCCTTTGTTTGTATGGGGTAATCTTAGAATACACTAATCCGATCATAAAAATTCTTTCAACAGCAGAAAGCTCCACTATTCAGGAATGATATGGGCTATATTATTTGATCATGATTGAGCAGAAAATTCGTTGAGAAACAACAATAGTATGGCAAGTCGAGTCGGAGAAGAGCGGGCGAAATGTGACGCTTTAATAGTGTGAGTTATGGAACCTAAAACAATAGGAGGCTTCCAATGGGTACAGTCACGAGGCCTTACCTCAGCAGGCACGTGCCCTGACTCAGCTAGGATAGAACTTATAAAACCAGAGCCAAGCTGTCGCCATTATCTTTTGATACTTTGAAGTCGTACAGCGTACATGTATATTCTTTGTATTTGAAGTTCCTCCAAAATAAATTGTTTTTAAAAAGTCACCCTCACGAAAAGAACTTATTTCTGGCGCAGTCAGTAGGATAATTCAAGCCTGACGGTGTAAACAACAAAAATCGTGTTTGTACCGGTCTGTATCAACAGTTTGCGGGTGAAAACGAGGAAAAGTGGCCGAACAATTTTGGAGTACCGGAACCTGAGGACAGCATCGCCGACAGTTCAACAACCCTGAAACAGAGGACAAACATCGCCGAAGTTCCAGAACCCTGGTAGAGGACAAAAATCGCCGAAGCCAGCCTAGCATAGGAAGTCCAAGGACGAGAGACAGCATCGCTCAACTCCCACTGGCAGTAGATTGAGAAGAAAGAAACAAGAAGAAACCAAGAGAAACAAAGAAACATGAAATCCAAACAACCAGCAACTAGAATAGACTACTAGAATAAGAAGAAACCAGAGAATGAAAAGACTACTACTAGTATTGTAAGTCAAACATTGCTCATCCATATTCCATTTTCACGAATCCATTTCCATACCTATAATTGTACATATTTTCTTTTTCCACTTTATACTGTAAAGTGAAACATTTTTCAAACATCAATTTTGACAACAATTTAATGACCGATTCTGACATTGAAAATCTAGCCGAACTATTTGAAAATAATTTGAATTTAGAAATGGCAGTCGCACGTCAAGTCAATTATCAACTATTGAGACTATATGTAGATGTTATTCCAAATTTCGAAGGAAATCCTAATACGTTAGGAGTATTCCTAGACAGTTGTGAAAAAGTGATTGACGTATTTTCTGATCCAAACAATCCTGATATTAATACTTTCATTTTGAGAGCTATCATTGGAAAACTAACAGGCAGAGCTTTGAGTTTGATTGGTTCACGAATCGAACTGAGAACCTGGGATGAAATAAAATCCGCTATTAAATTAAGTTTTGGTGATCAAAGAAACATTGATTGTCTTGTACAAGATTTACTTGCATTACATCCTTTCAAAAATGAAACTTTCATAGGAGGATTAACAGGACAACTACAAAATAATGTAAGACTGAGAAGCCCTGACAGTCTAGAAACAGCCATGTCACTAGTAATTGAGGAAGAAAATTTCCTTTACAGTCAACAACGAGGTAATGCCTTGAATACTCAAAATAATTTCAGACCATTACAAAGAATAACCCCTATTAGTACTAAACAAAAGATACAAAGAGGTTTCGCACAGCTTCGAACGCCTCATTTACAACAATTCACGCCTTCATATCAGAATAATATACCAAAACCAAATTTTCAACAATATTCTCAAAATCCATTTAACAAATCATCCTTTTCAAACAATTTTCAAAGACCACAATTTCAAAATAATTTTCAAAGACAACCTTCACAAAATAATTTTCAGAGACCTTTTCAAAATAATTTCCAGAGGCCTATAGTACCTCAAAACCAACAACAAATATTTAAACCAACTAATTTCCCGACACAAAAACATCCATACTTTCAAAATCAAATGAATAGAAATTCATCTCAGAATCAGTATAAACCAGAACCGATGGATACATCATCTGGCAATACTAGAATTAAACCAAGACCAACATTCACGTCAACTGAATTATTTCAACAAGATATAAACCAATTTGAGAATCCATACGAATATCAAAATGATTATACTGATAATCATTATTATTATCCAGATCCTAATGAACTTGAACCGAATCAAGAAAACAATGACTATTATTCTCCATATGAATACGGAACGAATAATGAACAATGCGAATATGATATCTATGCAGACGAATATCAGTCTCCACGCGACGATAATTATGCTGACAATAATTTACCATCCGATTCTAATTATGCAAACGTAAATTTTCAAGGAGTCCAGTACGAAAACAAAGCGAGTTAATAAATGTGAATCTTATCAGAGCTAATTTACCATACATATTTATACCGGAATTAAATGCGAACTTTTTAATTGGTACAGGGAGTACCAGAAGTCTTATGAATCCTGAACTAGCTTATAAATTTTACAAAAATAACATTTTTAATGAAGATTTTAATATACAAACTGTTCACGGAATTAGTTATAATAATGAAGTGATAAATATACCAGTTTTCAGAATGTTTAGAGTAAATGGAACTCATAAATTTTATTCGTTTAAATTTAACGAAAAATACGACGGATTAATAGGTATTGACTTGCTAAAACAACTCAATGCTTCAGTTAATGTTCATACAAAATTGATAACTACACCTTTTGTTAAGATTCCAATTATTTATGAACCCGAAAATATAACTAAATTAAAAAATAACTTGAAAATGAATAACTACTCTATAACAATACCACCAAGAACAACAAAAATAGTTGAATTACCAGTGAAACTAGAAAAAGGCATAGGATATATCGACTATATAGATTTCGAAGGACAAGTAGAATCACCTCGTGCAGTTGTAAATGTGAATAACTTTGCAGCTATTACTACTATGACAAACTCAAGTACTGAACAGAGAACAATAACTTTCAAGGGACCATTAGATATCGAAGTGCTAAACATACATGAATTAAATTTCATTGAAAAAATGGAAACAGATGACGAATTTAATGACTATAAGGATAATATTTTGAAAGCTAATTTGAAAAATATCCGTTTACAACATTGTAACAGTGAAGAAAGAGAAGCAATTAGGAAACTTTGTCTAGCATATCGAGACATTTTCTATAGTGAAAAGATACCATTGTCATTCACTAATGAAATTCAACATAAAATTAAACTAACTGATGAAACTCCTATTTTTACAAAAACTTATAGATATCCAGAAATTCATAAAAAAGAAGTTAAAAGTCAAATTGAAAAAATGTTAGATCAAGGAATTATTCAACATTCAGTTTCACCTTGGTCAAGTCCTATTTGGATTGTACCAAAAAAATTAGACGCTTCAGGTAAAAGAAAATGGAGATTAGTGATTGATTATAGAAAATTGAATGAGAAAACAGTTGATGATAAATATCCACTACCTAACATAACAGACATTCTTGATAAGTTAGGAAGAAGTCAATATTTCACTACTCTTGACTTAGCCAACGGTTTTCATCAAATTGAAATGGACCCAAATGATATACAAAAAACTGCTTTTTCTACTGAAAATGGTCATTACGAGTTTAAGAGAATGCCATTTGGATTGAAGAACAGCCCAAGTACATTTCAGAGAGTAATGGACAATATACTACGAGGTTTACAAAATGAAACTTGCCTTGTTTACCTTGATGACATAGTAATTTTCAGTACATCTCTTCAAGAACATATTGAGAGATTAAGAACCATATTTGAAAGACTAAGACAAGCTAATTTTAAAGTCCAATTAGACAAATCAGAATTTTTGAGAAAAGAAGTGAATTATTTAGGACATGTTATCACACCTTCCGGAGTAAAACCAAACCCAGATAAAATATCTGCTATTGAAAACTTCCCGTTACCAAAAACAGCAAAGGAAATAAAAAGTTTCCTAGGACTTGTAGGTTACTACAGAAAGTTCATAAAAGATTTTGCAAAAATAACTAAACCTATGACCAAATGTCTTAAAAAAGGAGCAAAAATAATTCATAATCAAAATTTTAAAACAGCCTTTAATCATTGTAAACATCTTTTAATAAATGCACCAATTTTAGAGTATCCCGATTTTTCAAAAAAGTTTATTTTAACTACAGACGCATCAAACGTTGCTTTAGGAGCAGTCCTTTCGCAAGGTACGATTGGATCTGATAAACCAATTGCATTTGCTTCACGAACATTGAATGAAACCGAACAAAAATATAGCACTATTGAAAAAGAATTGCTTGCTATTGTTTGGGCTACTAAATACTTTAGACCCTATTTATTTGGAAGAAAATTTATTATTTACACCGATCATAGACCACTTATTTGGATCTTCAATATAAAAGAACCAAATTCAAAATTAATAAGATGGCGTTTAAAATTAGAAGAATTTGATTATGAAATTGTTTATAAAAAAGGAAAATTAAATACTAATGCAGATGCTCTATCAAAAAATAACATCAATTACTTAAATGCTTTAGAGACAGAATTTGTACAAAATAATCCAGGAGATATCGTTCAAGAAACATTAGAATTTTTGAAACAGTTATCTGAAAATCCAATTCAACAACCATCAAATCCAAAACCTAAACGAAAAATAACTAATTTACCGGATGTTCAACAACCATCCACTTCAAAAGAAACACCAAGTCAAAAAACTAAAGGAAAGATAAAAATTTTATCTGATATCCAAATAAAACCTCCAAATGAACCAAAGAAACCACAATCTGATACATCTACCCAACATTCTTCT
This sequence comes from Zygogramma bicolorata, assembly GCA_032362365.1. Taxonomy (NCBI): domain Eukaryota; kingdom Metazoa; phylum Arthropoda; class Insecta; order Coleoptera; family Chrysomelidae; genus Zygogramma; species Zygogramma bicolorata. The sequence goes on from JAVJAQ010001994.1 coordinate 167,660, forward strand.
CAAAATGAAACTACAAATGATGGAATAAAAATCTTAGATGAAATTATCAATAATAAGGTCAATCAAATTTTAGTTTTTCCGCAACCTTATCATAGAATGAAAGTAAATCAAGAAAATTACGAACATCATAAAATAATAACGGTAGAACTTCCAGAAACGAATAGTGAAGATTTAATTATTCAATTTTTAAGAGACTACACCACAGCAAATAAAACATATTGCATGTATTTCCATACTGACCGTCTATACAAAACTTTCAACAATGTATATAGACATCATTTTTCAGACAGAGGACCTAAGTTAATTAGATGTACCAAGAGAGTAAATACCGTAACAGACAAAGACGAACAAATTATTATTATGAGAAATCATCATGAAAGCAAAACAAATCATAGAGGAATTTCTGAAACTTTAGAAAGAATTAAACGCAACTATTATTGGATTGGAATAAAGAAATCCCTAACGGAATATATAAATTCATGTGAAATTTGTCAAAGAACAAAGTATGCACGGAAAACACCATATACTCCTTTGATGCATACCAAAACAGCTTCAAAACCATTTCAAATTGTACATATCGATTTATTCTTTTATGATAACAAAATTTATTTAACATTGGTCGATTCTTTCACAAAATTTGCTCAAGCTTATCAAATCGAAGGAAAAACAGCTATTCATATTAGTAATGCCTTAATTAAATATTTTTCATCTTTTGGACTACCGGAAAAATTAATTATCGATAATGGAACCGAGTTCAATAATGAAACAGTAAAAGAGATTTTGAATCTGCATAAAATAAAAATTCATTTTACTACACCCGCTCATCATGAATCGAACAGCATAGCAGAAAGATTCCATTCAACTATAATTGAACATTAAAGAATTCTACAAGAAACTCATTCAGATGAAATTGACAATTTGATGGATTATCCCAATGAACACACATATGTCTGCCATATACCATTTGGAGTTCACCGAAACAAATCTGAGACATTTCAATGATCTCCGTTTGGTATATTTCTGACATATAATTCAAAACCTACCTGTACCTTTCAAATGGCATATTACTATATACATATCGGACATATAAGAGGGCTGAATTTGTTACTATGCTAGATGGTTTCATTGCAACAACTTTGTTCGTTTTATGACATATGTATGGGTTCAAAATTTGTACACATAGATGAACATTGCACGCCATTGATCACGATATGAACCAGATATGTATCGGATATATAAGTTACCCAAATAATGAAAGGTACCCGAAAATTTTCGGGAAACAACTCTTTTCATGTCACGAAACATTCTTTTCCAGTTAACGACAGGTAAAAGAAGACTGTGATCTGTCAGACTGACTCAAGCGCTCAGGCCAAGATTTTGTATTTGAGGTTATAGGTTATATAGTATCATGTTTGTGTTTGTGAAACTTTGATAGAAGTTCAGGTACCACCAGAATTTGAGCATATTTTGAAACTGTATCATCTTGATATCAATGTTTGTGCTGAATTGTGAGATGGGTGTTCTGCATATGAGTTGAGTTTATTTAGTGCGAAAAATGTCTGGAAAAAATACTTCTATGAACTAAGCAGACTGCAGAAGTGCAGAAACGTCGTAAACTTGCGCAAAGTGATATACTCTGGATCCCTCAAGTGATAAACCATAGTCTTCATCATCAGCGAATAGAGAGCTTCCTCAGAATACGTCTCAGGTTAGAGGTTAGAGTGTTTTCATGGTAAGTGTCTTAAGTGTTGTGTTTCTTTCATTACATCTACACTAAGTCATGATTCATTAGGGGTAACATTATCTGTACAGTTCTTTTTCAACTGCTAGGCTCTCTAGAAATTATTGTTCCAAGAGGGCATGCATTTCGAACTATTAGCTTTATGAAGTGTTTGAAATGCTGAATTATTCTTTGAAAATTCAAACATTTTCGAACCAACTTTTCATTTGTACCTGGTGAACACTAATCTGTAGTCAAACGCAGTGCTATCTTTCCGATTGGAAGCAGCTATGACCTTTTTAATATCAATTGAGGGTAATGTTCTGCCTCCTGTTTCGAATAAAATAATTGAGATACATGATAATATTCACTATGTCACTGTTAAACCTCATTTAATAATTCATCATACGTATTACCATTAACATTGGACCCATCTGTATTTGAGAAACAAAGGTGCATTTTATTGATAAAAGACATCTCTGAAAGAATAAACATTGGCTGAAGAGAATTGAACAACCTGTTCAAAATTCAAGAGATGCTGTGGTGAACAGGATTTTGTGTATCTTTATAGTTTTTTGGTACAAAATGGAAGATAAAATATCTCTTTTCGAGTCTCTTTTATGACTTCACTGGGTCAGAACATTCGAACAAATAGAGAGTGCATCATTTTGTCTTCAGATTCAAGTTCAGCTTGTTGAAATATTTGAGCCAACTATATTGGTTTGATTTTTCGACAAATAATTCCTAGATCTAATTGATGTTTCTTGTTATTGGACTGAAGAAAATATTCCTAGTTTTCAAATGTTTTGGTACTGTTCCCTTTCAGATTTTTTTAGCATATTGCCATTAATTCATTATAAATATAAAACAGATCATTATTTCAGAATCTTGAAGCACTGCGAGGAGCACTGCTAGTAAAAGGCAGTGTGTATGTCAGAATAAGATGAACAGTGTTTTCAAAGAGAAAGGGGGCACAGCTAAAAAACATACATTCAAGCACAAAGATGAAAATGATTCTGACGATTCAGCAGAAGGAATTATTGGTAATTAATTGTATTTATCAACACATTTCCTGAAAATAAAAGAAGAATGTAGTTGAATGAAACTGTTATGTTTTCATTGTCCATATTTTCTTTTTGGGGGGTAATATATTGAAATGCTATAAAATGAATGTATAAAACAGTACAACAGTGATTCAGTTGATTTTTGCTATGCAATCTTTTTACAGTTAATAGCAAATATACCATTTTGCCTTGAGAACATATATAATTTGAATTAAATCTGTTTGACTTTTTATTTTTAGTGGAGATACAACATATTTATGGACACAACAATATATTGCCCTTCCCGAAGAAAATATGGACAATGAAAACATACCAGATTCATTCAATGCCAGTCTTCTTATATTTTCAGAAAATGTCATTTTTATTATATCTGAAATCATCAAAAATTATCAAGATACATCAATTGAGTTTCAAAATATTATTACAACTGATTAACCATAGTTTCCCCTTCTAAATTGTCTGAATCATTTGCATTAATTCTTAAATGTCTGTTTTTTTGCTCTGTGCCCCCTTCCTTTAGGAAAATACTGTTCACTCATTTCTGACACACACCGCCTTTTTCACCAATTGAATTTCTGAAAGGGAGCAGTCCAACGAGCAGCCTCAAGTAGATCCATGAATTATTAGCCAAAAAAATGCAAGTAGATCTATGAATTATTCAATCTGAAATTAAATCTCAACACATTAAACATCAAATAGGCCTACTATCTGTAATAATGAATATTAACACAATGAAATATAATTTAAGACAGTTCGTTCAACCTACAGCACCTAAGTAGTTACATTTATTTACAGAAAGTCAGATATTTTGACAATGGTATAGTGAAACACGTGCAGAATGAATTTATTCTGCTCAAGGAAGATTTCATATAACGAAATACATTTTGCCTTTCTGTAAACCAATTGTCAGAATTTTGTATAGAAAACTGATAACCTTGGTTGACATGGATTTTTAGTATCGCCCATTCAATTCAATTGGTGTAACATTGAAATTAATAATTTCAGCTGCTGTAGCAGACAACTGCCCCTCATTCGCTGGAAGAGTTCGAGAATATAGTGAAGTAGACAGTAGATAGTGAGTGAATGGTTGCGGCAGTCAAAGCTGAGGTTTGCAAGGGAGAACCATGAAAGGCAATTAATGATGAAATGGAATGTGTTTTGGTTTTGAAATATGTTTGTTATTGACAGAAAATATATGATTGACTTATTGCAATTCATTCCATTTTACCTGGGTATTGAAAAACCAATAGAGTTGATTCATGGAACAAAACCTATGTGACAAAAATGAATACAAATAAATGACACGTTCGCTAACATTTTTATTCTTTTAATATATGAGATTTGATACTTACAACATATCTCATTTAATGAAGTATCATACCTCATAAATTAAATGAATGAAAATGTTAGCGTACATGCCATTCATTTGTCAGTTTCAGGAATAATTCTCGCTAAGATCAGTGAAACGAATCAAACAGATAACAGTGAAATGGGAAAATATATTACATGTTTCATGTCTGAAACATAGACAATTAATGAAATTGTTCTTTTCGTGCAAATAATTTGTTCCTTTCAAGAAATATGTCATGAACATTTCCAAGAGACATGTCTGACACATAACACTGAATGCTGAAATCATCTTTCATTTTTTATTCAGATACGTGTATGTTACATCAGTTGAGGCGGACATCGTGTGGTAAATGGGGAGTACCTGAACTATACAAATGACATGTCTGACACATCCTATGTTACCGGTGTTATATAATAGATACAAGACTGACACATATCTGTGTTCATTGGGATGTTATTATTGGATATAATAATTCAATTCATAGTACAACAAATTTTACACCATTCGAACTCACTTTCGGACATACAAACTCTAGAAATCCAACGGAGATATTTTTACCAAATGCTTTTTATACCGATTATGCTGAAAATCATAAGAAAAACTACAACACGTCTATGAGAATGTAAGAGAAAAATTAGAGTCGAAAAAAGAAAAACTTACAACTAAACATAATACAGAAGGAGATGAAAGAAATGAATTTTATTTAGGACAAACAGTCTTCAAAGAAAATCCCCAAGGACGTAATAAAAAACATAATAAATTCTTAGGACCTTATGAAATAACAGAAATCTTAGAACGAAATCGAGTAGAAATAACAAGTAAACGAAACAAAAACAAAAAAGAAATAATTCATATCAAAGAATTAAGAAAACCTACTCTTGTTACAGGTCCTTCCTCATCGCAAATGGCGAATTAAGAAATCCAAAGTTCCATGATATGTCCAAAAATCCAGGTCTGCTACCCCTCAAACTGGGTAATGCTCAAAATAAAGTAACGTACTGGTCATTCATACAAATTTTTGATATAACAAAAATAATCGAAGAGTTTACATCAATACAAAATGAATTTCAAAAACTAAGGAAATCAATAGAAGATAATACTTCGAAACATCCATCAAAACCATTCAGAATGGAATATTATAATTCATATCATATAGCACTTGTTCTTGGAAATAAAATAATTAGTCAAATCAATCAATTGAATCCTACATATAAACAAAGAACAAAACGTGGTTTAATAAATGGCTTAGGATCAATAATTAAAGCTATAAGTGGCAACCTCGATCAAAATGACGCCAAAAGATACGATAATGCAATCAACTTTCTTTCCGACAATCAACGGAAAATAAAGACTATTGTAAGTGAACAAATCACGCTTCTTCAAAAATCCATTGATACTTTCAATAAAAGTACTGAAACGCTCACTTTGAATCAAAATACTTTGAAAAACAGAATTTCAGAAATAGAAAATGTTTTGAAGAAAATTGAATCAGAAAATATTGAAAATTATCATTTTTTCTCAATTCACACTATAATTTATCAAATAATTGTTGCTTTTCAGACGATTTCAGATATACTTTCGAATATTGAAATCGCTATAACTTTTTCCAAACTGAATATTTTTCATAACTCAATGGTTGAACCGAATGAACTACTGAAAGAAATAAAATCAATTAATCGTCACTTGACAACAAATAAATTGCCTTTTGAACCAAAGATTGAGAATATTCTCATTTTTGAAAAAATAATGGAGATCAAAAGTTTCAGTAAAAACAACCAAATAATTTTTATAATTGAAGTACCAATAGTGGAAAAGAAAAATTACAATTATTACCATTTATATCCCCTTCCAGTCCTTCAACAAAATATTTTCCACATAATTATACCTCAATCCAAATTCATCATCCTAAACGAGCAAACCTACATACTGTTTGACTCCGAATGCCAAGAAGTGAAGCCAGAGGAATATATTTGCCACGAAACGATACCAACTAAAGTTCAAGAAGACGCCCCGTGTGAAGTGCAGATGCTGAAATATTCAGAAACTCTATCAAATTGCCAAGCGATTCCTACTGAAATCAAGAAACTGAAAATCCATCAAATGGAACAGAACAAATGGATCATCATTTCTCCAGAACGATCATCAGCCAAACAAAATTGCGAAAATGAAAAAGACTTCGTCCCAATCCAAGGAACTTTTGTGCTAGAACTGGAACCTGAATGTGTTGTGCAAATAAATGACTTTCAGATTCAAAGTTATCAGAATTCATATAAATCTTTCAAAGACATTAAATTACCTAAATTGAACTTCACTAATTTTGAAAATAGAGACTCAAATTTGAAATTTACGCCTCTGAAGTTAGACACTCTTGATTTAAATGAAGTAAATCATATAAAAAATGCACTGAATATTCAACATGATAAATTAAATACGATGTTAAACAAACCAATTCATTTCAACAATATTAGTGCCTGGACAATTATTATTTACATTATTATTTTTATGTTTTTAATGTTTTTCATTTACAAGCTTCTTCAAAGAAGAAAAATGAACAGGACCAGGCAGCCACAAGACGTTGAAATGCAAGACTTTCCCCGGGAACCCTCGAATCCTGTTGCTACCCCCAGGATTTCACTCTAAGGGTGGAGGAGTTATGGAACCTAGAACAATAGGAGGCCCCCAATGGGTACAGTCACGAGGCCTTACCTCAGCAGGCACGTGCCCTGACTCAGCTAGGATAGAACTTATAAAACCAGAGCCAAGCCGTCGCCATTATCTTTTGATACTTTGAAGTCGTACAGCGTACATGTATATTCTTTGTATTTAAAGTTCCTCCAAAATAAATTGTTTTTAAAAAGTCACCCCCACGAAAAGAACTTATTTCTTGTGCGCTGACGAACATAATGGTCACAAAAAATTTTGGTCTCTATCACTCTACAAAAAATATAGTTTGTGGTACTATTCAGCTAGCTTCCATATCAGAATCATTACAAAGGTGTTTTTGTTGATCTATACATATAAAACGTTTTGTCTTAAATAACTGACTGACGGATCAACGCATTGCCTTAACCGCTGATCGTAGGGACCTGACAGTAAGAGGATGTGATCTATATATGACGTTGGCATTCGATGAGAAAAGGTTTTCTAAAATTCCACCCCTAAGCGGGTGAAAAACGGGGGCGAAGTTTGTATGGGCAACGTGATGCCTTGGTTTAATCTACCCCAAATTTCGCAAAAACATCCTTTGTCAGAAAGATGGAAGACCTGTTTCGTCTTTTATTGAAATTTATTACCTTACGGAGTTCAAAAGAAGTAAAGAACTTTTTCTCAGTTGATTCCCAGAATGTCTCAAGAGCAGTTTTATGTCAGGTGAAAGGCGGCGAAAAATATCGGCAGCAAAACGTTGTGTAAGACAGAGAAGGACTAGTGTGTGACTAGAATGGAACTCCTTGTAGTTATCAAAGCCGTTCCTACCTTTGAGGCCCAAAACTTATAGTTTTAACCGACCACTCACCTTTGCAGTGGCTCTTCAACTCCAAGACCCCCGAGGGACAGCTCGAAGGATGGCTAGAGAAACTGCAAATATACGAATCCATGGAAACGCAGACAGTCTCTCAAGACAATCTCTCAAGAAGACCCTGCCTGGAGAGAGGATGCAAGTTTTGCCAGCGCAATGAGACGAAAGATAGATGGCCCACGCATAACGATGAAAGTTCATCCAACTTCCTAACTGGCACAAAATGTCCCGCCGACAAAAAGGTTGCATGCAACAAGTAACGATGGCTACCAACAATGACAAATAAGTGCTGGCAAAGGAAACGGTGAGGGATGCACATAAACAAGACCCAGACCTGGAAATTATCACATGGCAACCTGTTAAAGGCTACACTGGGTTCAATGAGACTCGCTCATTCTCCTAGATGATCTAATTACTCGTAAACGGAAAGGCCCTGATGGAAAACTGGTGCATCATCAAACGATTCTCGCGCTAGAGCATGCCTACCAGACGTTCTTGAGGAACTCCACGACAGCCGCTCCGGAGGACACTTCGTTTTGAACTGAAATCTTACTAGAGTACGCAAGAGGTACGACTGGGTGAACTGTCGCCAAGCTGTGAAAGAATGGTCCAAATATGCGACATGTTCTTCACTTAGAAGGGTCACAAAATAGGGCTCAGAGGAAAATTGAAGCACTGCCTCTCAGAGTGTTCATCCGAAAGGATCACAGCGGATCGATGTTCGTTATGGACTACTTTCCGAAATGACCAGAAGTTGTAGTTGTACCCAAGCAAGAAGTGAAAACGATTTCTGAAGCTCTTCTGCAAAATATAATCTCCATACATGAGGTGCCCTTAAAAATTCACACTGATCAGGGCCACAATTTCGAATCGGATATTTGAAGAGAGTTGATGGGCTCACTAGAGATAGAGAAAACCAGGAGAACAGCTCTTCATCCCCAGTCAAATGGATTGGTAGAAAGACACAACTGCACGATCAACAATAACATTTCAATATTCGTGTCCGAAAACCAAAAGAATTGGTGCAAGCTGGTACCTTTGTTTCCTTTTACGTACCGAAGTCCTCAACATGAAGGTCCGAGTACACACCCTCTCTGCTGTTAACTGGTACGGAGTTGAGACTTTCAATCGATTTGATGTTTGGCAGAGTTGGAGCTGATGAAACCGAAGATGTGTCACTGCCAGACTATGTGGAGGACAAGTCGAGCTTGAGGACTATCCACGATTTTGCCAAGTCAAAGTTGCAGATGATCAGCGACAAAATGGAGATCAGGTTTCAAGATGCTGTAGGTTATATCAGCCACAGAAAAAAAAAAGGATTCAGTCCCAAGTTACAGCGGCCTTGGGTAAAGAAGAAAATGAACGCCTACGTCTACCGGGTCCTACTGTCACCTTGAAGAAAGCCGAAGGTTGTCCATATAGAAAGACTGAGCCTCAACAATGGAAGTAACTCTTCCATATGGAATAATCAGACGAATGTTGTACGGGGCGAACAACTTCTGGAAGGGGGTTAGTGTAATGAATATTAAACCCTTTCCCTACGCCCATGGCTTTCTATACGCCCATGTCTGTGATTCGGAGGAGTCCACGCCCATCGCCTGTCATCAAGAATGTTCGAGAAGGATACCAACCGCATTCGATCACAAACGGAAAGAACCACTACGAATGTTCTAGAAGAGTCGTTCTAATACGGAATATTCCAGAACAATGGACCTATGTAGCGGGCGGGGAACAGTACGAGTTCAGTTGATTACAGATAGCGTCGTCTCAACGCATAGCTGGGGGTTCAATTGAATGAGCAAACATGTGTCAATGGACCTGAGAATGTAAGCTATTGTCATTTATGTGCAACTCATCTCTCCCGGAAAGGTCAAACATTTTCATTGGTGCGCAGGAATATTTTTTCAAAACTCTTCAGAATTCTCAAATTGATTAATAATTTTACATGAATATTTCAATATTAACAGGTTATTTGTATTTGTATTTGTTATCAACCTACGATTATTTATTATTGGTCACATTTTTGAAATGCATAATAGGTTTTTCGATTTTTATTTGTAGCAGTAAACATTTAGGGTTTTTCCATTCTTCCTTGACCTTTTCATGAATGAAAGACGAAGTTATACAAATATTGTTCTGTCGAATTATTCCTCCTCTTCTTGTCTCCAAGTCCCTTAGGATCATTTATTGATATTTCCATCCAGTTACACTACGTTCGGATATTTGACTTTATACAGAGTGTTTCACAACTCATCCAATAAATGCTAACCACATATACTGCGTGACAAAAGAGGTCGATTACACGGAAGAGATGTAATGAAAATCCTACCGAAAAAGAGAATATAATCAACAAGTTACGAAGTTGTGAAACATCCTGTACATTCAGACAATGGTTCTAGCTTCACCCTCTTTAAGCTCAACTCCTTGATTGATCTTGATCATCAATCAATTGATTTTGATGCACGATTCTAAGTGGGGGATATTTTCCGAATTTTTTTTTTTAGGTTATTTCCAATCAATAAGACTCACACTCAAGACGTAACATTTTGTCCTGTCGAAATGCTAATGTCAAACAGAACTGGATATGAACAACGAAATAGAAACTTTTCAAAAATTGCCGTTCTCTTTTGATATCATTTGTGGATGAGATGAATATCCATTGGTAATCGCACAAGTTCACAAAATCACCGAATATCATTCATTGAAGAGTATTTTATTGTGAATGCATACCTGTAAAGTTCATCTTATATTTATTCAAGAGAGTCCGACTCCAGGAAGAAAATTCAGAAGTTGAGGGAAACATTTCGTGAGGAAGACACTCTTGAATGGCTCATTGGGTGAAGTGACTGTTGAACTAGCATTTCTCGAGAGGAATCTTTGGTTTGTTGACCCAATTGTTTCTCGATTCTTTTCAGAGAACGGCAATCCGTCTTGTTGGTGATTCTTAGGTCACGGACTAGCTCACTTCGTTGAAGCATCGGAGGAAGGTCGGAGATATGTCTCTCTTGTACAGATATTTTAACAGTCGGTGCTTTTCTGAATTGTCGTCGATCGTTCTACCCTTGAAGGTATGACCCGACGAGTGCAAACTCCCTACCCCTTTATAGTGAGCTTGGAGACCCGTCGAACCTCTCTTTCTCAATGATCTTTTTTCAATAGAACAGCTGCTCTTCAGAACTCCTTGCCGGGGTGAGTTTTGAAGTTGATGTTAATTCGTATCACCTGTCCCTTGATTCACGCAATGTTCTTTGAACATTATAGGGCTTTCCTTTCGTAAAAATCTGTGAATATGAAATGAAAATCGGATTTTGGAAGTTTCCGTCATAAATTTAACAAATTTCGTATTCTGTTCCTCACGCCAAGAAGTTATTCTACATAATCGATATCGTATCAAAATCTTTGGATTGGAAGTTAGAACATTTTCTGAAAAGATATCGAATTTTCATAAAATACAGCACCACTTTGAGGGGGAATCGTCACGTGTGTTTTATAAAAAAAAATTCCATGTATTTTCGATGGGTACAGAAAAATATACAGGGTTTGGTCGGGTGAACTTCAGGAGGTGATATGCAAATGTTTCGTTGTTGAAAATATTGGCCTCAATGAACAATATAGGTAGTCATTCCAAATATCATTTTTATAATTCCATGAACTTCTGAAAATTTTCGAGTGCAATTATATCGTTGTCCACCAATATAAAAATTATCGAAAAATATCTATTTCTTTCTAATGCGTTACAATAGTCACTTCATCGATCTACCCTTTTCACCAAAAAATATTTTTCAAAAGTAGGGAAAATGATATTCGTGAATTCGATCATTTAATACCTCAGGAGCATCATTTGAGAATGAATAATTTTTGAAAATAGTATCTCTTCTCAAGAAGGTGACGATACCTCAATGATAATTCACTTTCAAATGGTGATCCTAGGAGGTGAAATTTTCATGACAGAATGTTAATGAAATTTTGAATATCCCTGCAGAATAAAAACTTATTTTTGTGTTATCTAGTCGAGTACATAATGGAAAGAGACTGAAAGTTTTTTTTTGGAAGTATTACTCTCAAGCTGTCGAAAAGGGAATAGTAAACGGACCGTTCCGGTATCCAGTGAAAGGGTAAACTTCATCACGGCTTTATACACTCAAAAGTGCCTACCATATCAGAAAAAAGTACCCTCGCATTATCTTTCCCTTAAAATAAATTGCCTTGCTCGAAACGGGACAAAAAATAAATCAATTAGACTGTCACAAGAATACGTAATGATATTTTTTGTGCGTAGGGTTGTGGGGTCCAAATTTAATATTAACTCCAGTGCAAGTCACGGCTTTTTGCTTTTATCCCGCAGCAACATCGGTGAAATGGGGCAATTAAAGTTATTTGGTTGCCACCCTAGGTGGAATCAGAATTTATCCTTCTATTTATTTTTTATTTGGTGAAAATATTCGGGAGACAAGATGGAGGGTATTTCTGGAGTCGGTCATTGAGTCAACTGGGGAAACAATATAAGCACAACTGAAGATTGTTCTTTATGCGATTTTTCTTGAGATATCAATGAACTTTCAAAAAATATGGCGGCTGATGTTTTTGTTGTTCGAAACTCAAGATGGAGTCATTTTCGAGAACTGATAAACAAACCTGATGAGTCGAACCCTTTACGAGACAACTACTTAAAACTCAGCTTTGACTTCGAATACTTGTTCTGCGTCGATTTACTGGTGAATACACAATACTACTTTCTCAATTTCAGTCTGAAATCTCACATACCGATTTATTTCCAAGAAGACTTTTATACATATTCAAATACGTCCGTAAATATATTGATTTCAACTTCATATCTGAACGGACAGGATATTAACAAAGTGACAACGAACCTAACTGATCAATGCCTCATCTGCTAATGGACTCGTAGGGTGTTTCTACCGTAGATATGGAATCGGGAGAAGAGTATTATATATACCAGTAACTCAGACGTCGATGCCGGGTTGTAGATAGTTGAAGCGTGAGGGGTTCGACTGAAAGGAATCAAAAAAACCATTCATCTCTAACATCATTATTAATATAATTCCTTCAGACACCTTAACATCAAACTGAGATCTATCACAGGTCTCTCTGATCCCCTTAGCTTCTTCAAGAGACGGCATTTCGAGATTAGACTGATAACATCCTTAAAGAAGAAATTCTTCCTGAGCAACTGACTAATCACACTTTAGAATGCATCGAAAAACTCATTCTCACGTTCATTTCTGATGTCTCAATTTTCTTCTACCGATCACGGTGTCGGCGTAATGTTCTTCAAAACAAACTTTATAGCTCACTGGTTCTTACTAATGTATCTACTACTTTGCGATTTTCACAACACATTTCGTATATCCCACCTTCCCAATTACATCCCTATAATTCGGACCAATCAGGAGTTGTTTTTTATTGTTTCATATCAACAACAGGATCGAATGCCTGGAAGAATTTTGCTGGATAGTTTTCGAATTTGTTCAAGTACATTGTTTGTTTCAGTTTTAATTCTGTTTCAAAGCGCAAGTAACTCCTCTGAGGCCAAAACATCGCATGCCTTGTTAACCATAAATTAGTTTACTTGATGAAATGTGATGACCCTCAACAGGATTACGGAAAATTGATTTTCAGCAGTGCATGCCGAATTGACCTCGAGTCTTTCAGCAAAAGCTTGAAACCAGTGAATGCATATAGTTAGAATGAGACTGATTCAAAGTTGATTGAATGAACTGCATTCACGAATTGAGAACACAAACTTTGATGAAAAACAACTGCTGTTGCATTCGTTTTTGACCAACACCTAACCCAAGCAAACCTACCTGAAACAATTTTTTTTATTCAACTTTTTTTCATATACATGTGAGTAGTGAACATCAGATCAGAAACCGTCATCGTTGAAATTAATGAATTTTGTGATACAGCTCATATTTTTGTTGTAGACAGTATAACAAATTGAATTTGTCATCGGATCTTACTCAGTTGGACTTCAAGTTCGCATGATATACTCGTTTGGGTTATTGTTTAATGGAGAATTTATTGAGAAAAATAAATGAAAACTATGATATTCTATAGTAACCTGAAGTTCGCACGACACTAGCTGAGGTGATATTATAATGATTGTAATTCCCATTGAGTTGTATCACGATATGATTGAAATAAAGAAATCCATGACTAGTTATAAGTCAATTGATTGTGATATATAAAAGGGGAAAAAATGTTTAAAAAACTGAAGATATAGGTTTTGGTCATACTGTGTGGACATAACCTCCCTACCCTTGTCAACTTCAAATCGAACGTATCAAAAGTTTGCTCAATTTTTTTCTGAAAAAATTGATTTCATGACGTTAGGCCAAAAAGTTGCTATCAACATTTTTTTTTCGAGGAGAACGAGATCTTGTTATGCATCGTTTGGGAGGTCTCCCATTTCTCTTTCCGATATTTATTTATTTTCCAAAATTGAACTAGTTCTTCTTTAATTATAAACAGTTCTGTTTTATTTCACATTTCCATCAAACAATTGAATGATAATAGCTCCAATGGTGCAATTCAATGCTGGGAAAACCCAGGCATGTCTCTTCTCAAAAGGAGCCGATCAATCTTCATCCAATATTCAGATGTCAGGAGTAACTCTTCCAAAAAATGCTATGAATTAGTGATAATCCATGTGGGATCGATTGCTGAAGTGTGTCCCAGAAACTTGGATTTCTATTTCGTGCCAAGGAATACTCCACTCTCGTCAGCTTCTGATGATTTACAAGGCTCAGATAAGACCTGTCTTGGAATATAGTAATCATTTGTTGAATTGAACTGGCCGATACTTGATGAAAATCCATATCAACAAAAATATATTACAGTTTCCTGTATGATTTCCACTTACAATGGGTTTACAAAACCGCGACACGTGTTTCGCTATTACAATAGCTTCTTCAAGCAAGATCTTGCTTGTATTATATATATATATATATATATATATATATATATATATATATATATATATATATATATATATATATATATATATATATATTCGGCTAGGCTTCCGCGGTCAGAAATGTGCTGGCTGGAACTTCCGGTTGATCCGCGTCTGGAAAGATTTACTTGTCTACGTTTCGACTCCCATTTCGGAGCCATTTTCAAGACTGAGTGACCTTGCGTCTAGGTCTGAGTTGTCTCACTAGCTGGCTATCATCACTGGAGATCGAGGATAGAAGGTTGGTGGGATTTAGGGGTTCATTAGTAATTATGGCAGGATCAGGTATCGGACGGTCGATGGGAGGTTCGAACGGATTAGTTAGTTAGTCGGAGTGAATAGAAGTATGTCGGACCAAAAGTGGTTTCCAGGTATTGGGGAGTCTTTGAGAATCGTCGCGTTTATTGAGACAGTTGGGACGTTTTTCGATTTCAATGGCTTCACGGGTAATTCTGGTTTGGAGGGTTTTGGCTGTGGCAACGGTTTTGGTGTTTTTGAAATCTATTTTGTGGCCTGTTTCTAAATAATGTTGGAATAATGCTGAGTTTGTGTCAGAATTACGGACTGCTAGTTCGTGTTCATATGCTCTACAGGACACTCGTCGGTTGGTCTGGCCGATGTATGTTCTGGGACAGTTAGAGCATGGTATTTCATATATTCCTTGGGTTTCATTGGGGATTGTGTCTTTGTATACCTTCAAACACCCAAACACCCATATATATATATATATATATATATATATATATATATATATATATGCAATTCTCTATGAACTATTTGAAAAAGTTATTAATTTTCCTGATGTATTTGCACACTTTGGGATTATTTCGAAAATATTTGAGATATTGAGAAACTGTGTGAAAGTATCATAATCTCAGATATTTTCTTTCCATATCATCCAAGTGAGTTCGGATTAACTTTCCGAAAAACAAGATATACCCAACCACAGATATTTCCATTCAATCCATCGACATCGTTCGTCAGCAATGTATTGTGTATTTGCGACATGTAACACAGTAATACTCCAGTCTATGATGGTGAAAAAAGTGTAAACTGTGTATTTATCCCACACAGCACCGATTCGTATGAAAATTTGGATATAGGTTCTACTTACCCTCTTTTCCAAAATCTACCCCGTCTCTAAAAATTTCGGTGTTTAATTTTTTTCTGCAGGATGGAAATAGAGTGAGATATGGCCAGTTAAATATTGTGAGGGTTCGCGCAAAGTACCTTTTTTGAGCCCTTTCGCAGCATGAACCTTCTCAAAAATATAATCTGAAACAAAAAATAATGTGACTGAGCTTATAGCTCTTGAAAAAAGCTACAAAATACTTTTTTGGTGGAATCAATTGCTTGAAGACTAAGCGAGTTATGGGAAAAAAACCAAAAACAATTTTTGTAGAAATAGAGTATGTACATTAGTATATTGAAGAATTCACATAGTAACTTTATTTTAGGCCTAGTGGAACTATATGTATATATACATATAGTTCCACTAGGCAACGATTTTTTCCAAAGGGGGGGGGGGGGAAGCAAGGATTAATTATTCACAATTTTTTTTTCAAGGAAAAAATAGGATTGAACATTATTTCCTTCATACCTAGGTCAGTTTTGATGCTAGAATCCTTTATATATAACAAAAATGAAGGATTTTTGAAGGACTTCAGAAAAGGTAAAATCAGTTTTTTCCAAAAAATGCATTGTTTTTTGGTTATTGTACGTAGAAACTTTCCATTTTGGCGTTTGAAAATACCAATCAACTTTCAACAAGCGATTATTCAGTTTGTAGTAGGTTTGCATACATCACAAATGAACAATCCCCTTTGTTTTTTCAAAAGCTATAATTCTGCTCTCTGCAGGTTTTTCGATTATTATTTTCCAGTTATTCACGAAAAATAATCTGGAAATGTGTTTTTTTTTTACTGAAAACCGACAATTTCACTCGCGAATGAGTCGAAAAGTATTACTTTACAGAAAAAACTTCATTGGACAAAAAGTGCTTAGAATTAGTCAATCTATTGAGTTCCGCACTCATTTCCAATAAAAACATTTTCACCCCCCAAGAAGGGGTGTCATCCACCCCCAGGGACAAAGCAACCCTCGGCACAGGGTAGATTCTGAAAAAGAGTGTATGTAGATCCTGAATACAAATTTTCATGGGAATCGGTGCTGTATGGGATAAATACACGGGAGAATGGTCATAGACTGGACTATAACGGTGAATTCCAGAAAGGCAATTTTAATTTCACAATGAAAATATTGGAAGTGAACCAATATTTCACTATAGATTTGGTTCTGTTGGTTTCGTTATGTGTTATTGGATAATTCCACAATGAAAAATACAACAAACAAAACTGTGATAATTCGTGGTCGTCGCTACGATGAACATGTAGGCCGCGCCAATAACAGTCACAATTGTTCCCGGATATCCAATTTATTGCCAAAATTCCAGACAGGATGACATACAGTTGATAGCGCCCAACAATTATTAGTTCTACCGAAACATTCACCAATATATTCGAGTCCAGTCTTTCGAGTAAAACGCTCTTTTATACAGTCAAACATTTTTGTACCGAATATCTTCAGTTTTATGCACCCTTTCAGAAAAAAACGTGTGGATTCAAAGACAGCGATGTCCGATTTTGATCGTATCAGGCGGCGCTAGATGAATCATAGGTCGGGCACTAGAAATATATGAGTTCTATCAGTTCTGTGTATCAAACTTGAAAAAATATGAATAAACTGAATGATTTTCAATCGATATTAATTTTGTGGCATAGCATTACTGATTGAATTGATAAATACATAGTTATTAATTTCCGCATCAAGTTGATAAATGATTGACCTAGACATGCACCAGCAAGAAGTAATTTTCGAGAATTGGATTTTATGAATCCTCCAGGAACAATTTCTCATCCAGCAGTTCTCGATATAAATACTGTATACTACATACTGTATATAAGAATAGTGCTGTTTTGAATGATAGCATGATAATGCAGGTCTTGCTATTATCCGAAAAACTTAATTTCAACTTTTATGTATATTTATTTATATATTTATATTTTGAAGAAAATCATCCATTCCATTCATACCTACATTACTTGCGAATTATATATGAAACATTACTGAACATGGACAAAAATCCTCATATTTGAAAATCGAATACAAACTTTTTGCGGTTGGGTGGAAGAACAAGTCTTTTCTTCGGACCAGACGTGAACTCTGCCTTCGAGCTGATTTCATAGATTTTTTATATTATTCAATAATTAACTGTTACCTGTTTATTATTCAGTTGATAAAAATCATTTACTATTATTATTTTAACTTCAACAGAATTCTCAAGTGATCGTTCATCAAAAGTTATGATTCATCAACTCGTGTGAATTCCCAATGTAGTGCTCGTTTTCGAATACGTTTTTGTTGTGAAGAATTGAATCACAGGCGAAAAGTCATGTCAAACAAACAAAATTGTTCCTGGTCGATTGTTACTAACAATGGATTGGAGAAGCCATGACACGTGTTAGTTGTTACAAACGTACCGCGGATTTTTGAACCCATGTCTAATGAAAACAGTACAGGATACTGAAGTATTTTTTGTTAAATATGGATTCTCATCGAATATCATTCAGGTAAATTCAATCATTATATTTATTCGAATATAATAAGGTGATTCTGCATGCAATGAAGAGAAACCTATCAATCACTACAACACGTCTGAAAAACTGGACTAGGAATGAAACGATCAGGTTGTAAGAACGTTGTTTCAGTGAAAATCATACCTGATACTTTTCATTGGAAAAGGAAATACAATTTTGGATACAGATCTCCGGTAACCAGATTCTCGAGAAAATAATTCCAAACAACATTCCGAAGAATACCAAAATGATATTCAGAGATGAATATCAGGAATTATAAGTCATAAGTAAAAAGTTCATGGAAACGCTAAAGAGTAATCTGTTCCTCGAACCCACCTCAACTATCAGACAATCAATCGAATTGATGAGTTTTCAGGACAGCGTAGGGCACTGATTGAATTACTTCAGAATCGAATTTGGGCAAACATCTATCTCCGGGCCGTTGATGAATATTTAGCTAGAGTTATTCAAGATATCCAGGTGACCTGAAAGAGTATGTCGAAATTGTGTTTGATAATAAATGGGTTCGTTACTTGTTCACTGTGGATTTTTCTCCATTTAACGCTCGAAAAATCTCCATGTGAAATGGTCTTCATTGTTTACTGGAGGCAAAAATGTTCGTGTGCTTTTCCATATATACATTATATATATATATATATATATGTTGTTGTTGAGTTCGGGTTGAACCGCGTCTGGAGTTTTGTTCTCTACGTTTCGGCTACGATTTTGGAGACATTTTCAAGAGTAAATGTGACTTCACGCTGGGGTCTCAATCTGCCTACTCCCCAGGTCTCGTCACGAGTTCTTTCTAGGGTCTCAATCTGCCTAACTGACAAAATCAGCCGAATTCTCAAAAAACAGGACATAAAAACGATACCTATTTACAGCCAACAATAAAATCTCCACATTCCTCCGCTCCCCCAAAAACAAAATCGTCAACGAATCTCAGTGTATATATAAAATACCATGTTCTGATTGCCATAGAACATATGTAGGCCAGACCAACAGACGTGTGACAAGTAGAGTATACGAACATCAACTTGCTGTCCGAAAATCAGACCCATCTTCAGCTCTGTCCAAACGTCATCAAGAGACAGGACATAACATAGACTTTGAGAACACTAAGACCATCGCCACAGCAAAAACACTACAAGCATCGAAATCGAGAAGCGACCTTCCTGCTCAAATAAACGTGACGACGGTCAGAGACTTCCAACTGCATGGAAACCCCTAATTTCCAGATGGCCAGTCCCCACCAAGACATCCGACGGTGCTTTAGCAACACCCGCTGCTATAAATACCACCCAACATCCCTCGATACCTCAGTTCGATCTAAGGAGTAGGCAGATTGAGACCTTAAACAGAACTCGTGACGAGACCTGGGGAGTAGGCAGATTGAGGCCCTGGCGTCAAGTCACAAACCCTTGCCCCTTGTGACAACACCTGAGGAGTAGGCAGATTGAGACCTCAGCGTGAAGTCACATTTACTCTTGAAAATGGCTCCAAAATCGTAGCCGAAACGTAGAGAACAAAACTCCAGACGCGGTTCAACCCGATCTCAACCACAAGATAAAGTTCATATTGGCACTATGCAATACATTCTTCAGGACAACTAAAGTCTTAAGTAATATACAATTAAGTATACGTAATAATAGGATGAAACTACTTACTCAAGTGAAAATGATTATGTAATGGGCAAAATATGGAGAGAAAAACATTGGGATGAAGTGACGCTATGGAATGGATGACAGTGATTTTCGATTTGTCTTTGATCAATCAGGGAGGAAAACTCTCAATAAGGGGTGATTTCATTTCATCTTCCATAACAAACTACAATAAAAAAGTATAAATTTGACTGAGATAGTTTAGATCAGTTCTTTCATCCATACAATGGTCATTGACTAGACTAAAGACTATTACATTAATCCCTTGCCATAATTCTCCTAGGAAATAATATATGGCATTATACTTCAGAAACCATGAATATAATAATTAAATTATGTATCAGTCGTAAGGAAAAATCTTGATAATATGCAACTGAGTGCCCTACCATTTATTTGCCGGGGGGGTAGTTGTTTCCTGACAAACTTTCAACCCATCAACCTACTGTTCAGGTAAAGTGACAGTGTTATCCAGACGTATCGCTTACATCGACGAAGGTTATCACTTCTTCGGGAATTTCCACCGATTGTGAAACTGAGATTCATACAGTGAAGTTGAGAGATGATGTGAGAAGTGAGATGCACATGAATCCTGACAATTCTCATCACATGGCACCCACTGCCTGAGTTTAAATCCATCTGAATTTTATGATGGTTTTGGAGATGATTCTCAGTCACTCACTCAATGCGTGCCAGTTTCATAACCTACTCACATATTCCCCGAATCTGAAATGCTCATGAAATAACCTGAAGATACCATTATTCTCCTTTATGAACCGGACTTCAATTACAGTGAACTTCTTCTGATGTTATTTCATGAATGATAAATCAACATTTCAACATCTGATATGATAGCAGAAATTTCCATAAAATCAATTTATTGGGGATAATGAATAGTCTTTGAACGAATCCAAAAAAACACTGATGTAGTTATTTGTTAAATGTACAGCTGGTACAATCCATCTTGGCACAGATTCAGATACTTTTTCAGTTGCACACTGTTTGTGTAGACTATAACGAAAGAAAAAACAACTTCTATGACTAAATTTCAACACAGTTAACACATACAATAGGTGTTTTTTCACCCCAGTATACTTCACAGAGATTACTGGGCATATATGTTATTAGTTCTGTGCCAAGATGGATTGGATAAGCTGTACAACTTTTCATTCTAGTAATCAATATTTCAAGTTAAATATTCAGAAACATAAGTTGTGAAAGAGATTGCCACTCAAACTAACAGATAATCGATCAACGGCACTGATTGAATCACTTCAGAATCGAATTTGAACAGACAACTATGTATCATCTCCGAGTCCGCTAGTCGATATTCCTCTGAGGATATCCAAGGATTTCTTAAATAAATCACGATCTCCCTAGTCTTTGATCCAGTCCCTAGCAACTGAGTGGATACAGACACGAAAGATGTCCGCTAATCGCGTCAAGTCCACTTTGATAAAGCCGAGTCCAGTTAAAACAGATCTGACCTGGGAAGAGGGTCAAAACGGAGACCGGAATGAGTTCGAGGCTGTATGCATTCCAAGTAATTCATCGAAAGTGTGGGGTATGATGATGAATGTGATTTGACGCTATCACCGCATTTTACACTACAGGACACTCCAATCATTCGCATATGTTCTCGTTTTAACCTATTTTCAGGTTGTTCACTCAAAAGATGTAGGAAATAACTTTTTTCTACTCCCACCTGTAAATATGTCCATTTCTCTATAGTTTACTAAACGGATAAGTGGGCAATTCGTGTCTACAGAATCGTTATGATTGCATATAAACACAAGATAGGATGTGAATTCAACCAATCACAGAGAAAAAATATTGGTAACCAGGGAAAACAGTTGGAAATTATTACTTCGTTCCTATTGTTTCCTCCACATACATTATTTACCATGTATTCAAAAAGTTGAATTTGTCAATGAACAGTCAAACATTGAGACACAAAAAAGTCATTCAATTGCTAAAAGTAAAATCCATCACAAAACCAACATTAATGGCGACCGTGACAGGACTTGACTACGCGATGCGCGATGTCGTTACAAAAAAGAGAGCAGTTACGACGACTGTTCAAGAGAATCAGTTACCAGCTGGAGGTAGCACTGACAGCAACAACAGTCATCAAAGAACAAGTGGTAGCATACTTGAGGCAATTGAAAGATTAAAGTGATAGGTTGACGAATAAGAAAGAATCTATTCTCATCCAATTTCAGTTGAGAAGAGCTATGAAACGAATTCGACGAAATGTATTTCTTCAGAAAGGAAGTCATCAACTGTAGATCGAGATGCGAGGTGATGATGAATGATAAACGTTATGAAGATTTTTTTTTAATTCTTTATTTAACGTCGGCCTATTTCTGCTTCCAAGGCCAATCGCCGACGCCGGTGAGCACACTTCCCCCAACCGGAAATTTTGCCGAACCCTCTGGTATTCCAACCAGAGGTAGGGATCTCTTTAACGAGCCCAACATCCATGGACTCTGGACCGACGGCTTTACGTCCCCTCCGAAGGACGGCATATCCTCAATATATCTTGTGCTCATTGATATATTGTCTGCGAGCTATGATATGCTATTCCGCTGCAGCTGTACGGGCTTTCGACACGGTATTTCCCTGTATGGTCACCCATCCAAGTACTAACCGCGCTCGGCGTTCCTTAACTTCAGATATCGAATGACTGTCAGTCAACCTGAAGAGCTGGGCCATGCCCCCGTTATGAAGATGAACAAACAGTAAGTTCACATCAGATTGGCGACACAGGAATAAAATTTAGACTTTCACAATTGGAACTGAAAAAGTTCGTCGGCAACGTGAGAAATTGGATTGATTTTTGGGGCCAGTTGTGAAAGATCTACGATGACCAAGTAATAGATCCAGAAGACAGGTTCCAATATTCATTACAACGGTACAGGCACTGCGGCCAGAGAACTGATGAGAGCTTTCCACCACCTGGATCGAACTATACCAAGGCTATTGATCAGATGAAAGCACGTTTCGCTAGGGACGATTTCCAATGAAAGTATGTTAACCGGTCACTCGAGATTATTCGAAAAAAAATTTCAACTCACTTATTTTCAGCTGCTGAACACGAATCTGAAGTAGCTGAAACGTGGCGCTCACCCTTCGTCTCGAAATTAAGAACCTTCAGCGGTCAAAAAAAGGCATTTTCACCATTTGTATATGTACCATAAAACAACACGATTTTTCACGATTTTTTTCACCTCTACACCCTATTCCACCTTCTTCACCTTCTTCCCGAACCAATTTTCCATTATTTTCACTAAAGTCTCATCTATTTCTGACCGATCAAAAAAAAATTCTATGTTTCGAGATCAATATACCGTGAATATTCAAACTATCCAATGAAAAGTGTTGGTTCAGATGATAATATAACTTGCAAAGAAAATACTGGATGGTAGTAAAAGAAATTGAAAGAATTTTGGGATTATAACACGCGCTGCTCTCTCGTTTATTTTGTTCAGCGTGATGAAGAAGGTGGGTTAGGATCAGATGTATAAAAGATTCATATTCGTGTTCAAACACTTAAACACGTAAGTACCAACGGAAATTTAACTATTTTCAACTCAACCAATCTGTGTTTTGAGTTATTTTTAACTTATTTCAGGTGTGCATGAAATGACTAGACCAAAACTCGGGAAAGTAAGAATGGTTGAGTCGGAAAAAATTGTAGAAATAGACGAGGCGAAGCCAACACCCAACCAGAATATTGATTTTGTTGTTGTCTAAAAAGCTCGAGGGACCGGATAACAGACTTTTGCCCGAATTTCTAATCGAAGTGTATGTCAGATCTCGTCCTCAAGCAACCAAGTAATACAAAAACCAACATGTCTTCAGCTAGTTTGTATGACAAATTGGAGACACAGCTACGGGTATTGGAAAGATTAGGTGTGACCAGTGATAAGTTTGCCGCATCATGCAATCTTAATGAGGATACAAAGTAAATCAGGGTGAAGAAAATAAAGATATTTTCAATGGAACTAATCTTTCGTCTATGTTGATAGATGTCCTGAGGCAAGAGATATGTATAGTCAGAAGACAAGTTAAATATTACCCAAAATAGTATTGTAAATGAAAACGGGTCAGTAGAAATGAAAATTCGAATGAGAAATTCAAACAGAAACTAGATGATACAATTTATACAGCATCAGCACTCTATTCGGCAAATTCCAGAAATCAGTCTGATCGAGGTAAGAATTTTCCAATATGCTTATTCTGCGACGAATCACACCCAGGTCAAGAGTGTTTCAGAGCACAAAAGCTCACACTAGATGATTGAATGTCTGATTCCTACAATAGTATATTATTCAACGAGCGTATAATGATGGCTATTATTCATGAGGTGGAGTTTACTGCCACGACTCGCAAACGAGAAGAATACTATACTTAACTAATGAATTTTTTTTTGAAAATCTTGTTACATCACATTCATATTTTTGAAAACACTATTATTATATCCAAACGAATAATTCATATAATACTGTTGACCTCCACCTTCATAGTCGATAATAGATAGAGTAGATACTCCTAGCCTCCTTTTTTTTGAAAGTAGGTGAAGAACTGAATTGAAAATATTTAATGGTTTTCACGATGAAATTCTCTATTATAGCTGAGTTAAAGAAGTATTAATTAACAGCAATGAATAATGATTCATCATTCACTAGTGCAAAATGCGTATCATTGAGGTCGAGCAAACAGACTCATAATGAGTACATTATACAATAGTCGTGGATAAAGAAACCGTATCTATCAAGTGCACTGACCTGAGTGTGAATAGAGATCCTGCACCAACTGATGACAAAATTTGAAATGTTTTATCGAATAATATCCATTCTGATACTTCGTTGCAAACTATAGTCGTTTGACTTGGTAATAATAATCAGGGAAGGGTTGTGAGGGCACTATTAGATTCTGCGTCACAAAGATCCTACATTCTGTCAAAATGTGTATTAGATTTGGGATATGTCAGGAATGGCGCAGAGAATACAAGGGGTATCCTGCGGTATACCAACACCTCCCAAGAAACATTCGGTATTTGATATTGTGGTCAAGAATCTCGAAATTGATATTGCCGTTATCGAACAAAATCAGATATGCAGTTTCATTTCTCGATAAGAAAACTCCTACTTATATTTTCTGAATGAAGTTGAATCAAATGCACCGCGATATGTATAGTTATTACTGGTGCGCTCACAGGGTGACTAGAAAATATAGACGATAAGTTATTCGCGATTGAAACACATTTTGGATGGACATAAATGGGGCAACTGAATGATAAAACGAATTTCCTGAATTTTCTTGTTAAACGAACACTTCATTACCAGATTTATGGAACTTAGACATTTTGGGGATAAAAGATCCTGCAGAATGAGGAACTGAGAAAATTCTTGAACAAGAAACCATCAGGCATTTCAACGACAACATCATCATCAACAAGGACCGAAGATACGCAATTGTTCTGCCATGGAATCCAGATCGTATAAAATTGATAAACACCAAGCATTATGCAGAGACCAGATTATTATCGACCACCAAGAAACAGTAAAATCTCAAAAAATTCGACGAATACGATAAGGTATTGAAGGGATGGAGTCTGGGTATCATTAAGGAAGTAGAAAATGAAGAAATGAGAACAATTTTTATTATTTACCACATTGAAGAATCTAGTAGATCTACAAAAATCAGAATAGTTCTCAATGCCTCCGCTGATTCTTCAAATGATTGTTTGCAAACTGGTCTAAATTTGATTGAACTCCTACTATCTCTCAAAATAAATTTTGTCAATACGTGTTACAGCTGACATCAAGAAAGTTTTTTTCAAACAGGGTATCTCCTCGTGTTAGAGATTTTTGGGAATCCTTTGGTGGTACAATCATGATGAAACGAAAATTGATACAGTATCAATTTTCTTCTCCTGTAGATGCTAACCTTGTTATCGAAACGCGCGTCGAGTTCAAGAATATTATTTTGGTGTTAGGGTAATTGTTCTCTAGGGAAAGTTTCAAAATACACCTGTCAGCATTTTGACCAGAAGCAATATGATATGGGTCACTGAGACTAACTTTCTGAGAGAAAAAGCTTGGTATCAATTAAGAAGTTGAGAGTGGAGGTGGCATAGAAAGTATAATCATCAAAGACAGAGTGTCTCTAACATATTCGAAACACTAAGAAAGTCGTAGTTTGCCTCATACCATCACATCAACCTTTCCATGCTCGGATACACAACGAAGGACCATTATTCCTCTACTGAATATTTTTTTACCCCTCTCAGGAGTATTTTCAATCTTGCCCTGTGTAAGAAACTCTTGCTAGGTGTTGATGGTTGATGGAAGTATTTTTCTGATGATGATCAACCACAGTCGGTAAAGCAGAGTTCTTCAACGCTTCAAGAGATTTTTGAACTTCCTAATAACTTTTTCCAAAACACGGATTCAACACTGGATTAACTGTCTTCGCCTTACGTGCTTCCCCACATTCATCAATCAACGTATGACATCTCAGACTAAATAGAACCTCGTACAATACAAACATGGAAAATAACCATTATCAACCTGAGAATCATTAATATTCCTGGAAACAATAACGATCCGACCAGAATTGTTCCGAACTGAACAGCAAATTTCCAATGGTACGTGCATTATCATCCAGTATCGCTTTGCAATTCGAGATAGTTGAAACCAAACTCAAATAATTATTCTAGTGTTGCGGTATGATTTAAATGTGTATGGGTAGGGTATATTCGTTATGTAGGATGTGTTGTACATTTACGTACTGCGTGAGTAGAATGCTAACAACAATAATGATCACTTTACTCGAGACCGCAAGTTCTTACCGTGTTGGAGAATAGCGCGGAATACAAAATGGTATGATGTACATCCTCCTCACGAATGTTCAAATGAGTAGGAAAGGACTCACTGAATTGTTTTATTCAATCGTTCGCATTGGTAATCATACTGTAATCCAAAAATCTATTTCGACTTGAAAGTACAGTTTGGCCAACATAACCTGTATTAGCTTATTGAGCATTCCAGATACTTGTCTATGATGTCCATATGACGAAATACGGTGGCATCTGCCCTCCAGAAACTTTCGTGTAATGTTCTCAAGAGAGTGGGATTTCCATGGAAACACTGGTGTTTGCCATCAAGGTATCACGTGATCTGGAATGCCCAATAGAGAGATGAGGACCAAAATATTCAAAATGTATCGATGTTAAGAGGTTTTTCGTTCGCGAATCGGTCAATTGCTACAGTTTTGCAGTAAGATATGCCCATTGTTAGACATATTCATTACTGAGAGTGGTAGGAGCTCGAATATTTGGTCATCCAGTAGATGGCATTTTGTCTTCAAGATGAAGATCATTTGCAGAAAATACAGATTTTTGTTTTGTAAGAAACAGACTGTTCGAAAAGAAGTGTGTTCGCAAGTCGTGCCGAATATCACTGATGAGACCTACGTCGACTAGAAAAAGCTCTCTGGCATCGAATTTATGAATGAAATGATTTTCAGTATCACAATCCTAAATTATATTACTTTTGCATATGAAACCAACTGGGTTTGAAAAATCAACAATAACATTATGAATCATTACCTCCTTCGATATAATCATCATTATCATCATTTACATTACATACATACCATATCGAATAGACGTGACTCACTTTGAACAACTACCGAGGAAATTGAGATTTCACGTCTGTGATGATTTACGATAATCTACAAAATTTTACTATGATTGAAGCTATTGAACAATGAGTAGCTTCATCATTTAAAGATCAAAACTAGATGAACTGCTAACAAAAGTGGTTTACTTGAGGGCGAAATATCAAACTGGCATATCTATCTAATATATTGCCCATAATGGCGATTATCCTGATCATGAATTTTTTTTTATTCATGCTTCCACAGTTATTTTCACAGGTTATGGGTTACAATATTGAACGCTTCCGATAGGTTGATGAATATTAATAAATTCAGACTGTTTTTTTTTCAAAGCGCTTCATATATTTGAAATTGGTGCTATGAGTGTATCCTCCGTTCATATTCAGTCCCTCAAACTCTACTATTTGGCGGATAATGATGGTATAATAAGAAAATATCATTTTCCAGAAGAATCTCTCGAAATAGAAAAATTAACAGAAATAAAAGTTTTTCAAATTCATCTGTTTCGCCCCAATTTGAAATTTTCTAGTAACCTCTTTCAGTCTTTTTTTCATGTTCCAATGGAGTTTAATTTCATACAATGGAAGTTCAAACCACTTTTGATAGAATATAATATTCACCGACATTTTCATTATTGATTCAAAAAGATTCATTCTGAAGTAACCTAAAAGAAAGTTTTTGTCAGAAATAAACGTAACAATGGAATGATCTAGATTCTGATGAATACACTTTTGTGAAGGCAAAAGGGTCAGGACAGAGCACTGAACCATACGAAATAATTCCGCATTGAATTGCGAAAGCATTTGCGGACAACCCGGTTGCTTCTTAATGTCTGACCCTTGGTCTTGCATTCGGCTAATAGAAGCGCTCTAATGTAATTTCATTTGTTTATTCTTGATAAAGTGTAGGTCTCATATAACGAGTTGGGTTCATGCTTAAATTGGTTAATCCGACCTTCGTAATCCTAGATTTTACGAACTGATATCTGAAGGGCTATACCATTCCTCTGATAACAAAACATTATCTACAACAGGAAATGGAGTTTGTTGGAAGTGATAGTTTTATTAGTGGATAGAATTGTAGATACGTAAAAAAAAGGAATTGATTCTACTACGACTCCTACTGTTGAAATGGCACAAACATTTTTAGCATCTTCCTTTTACCTTCGGAATAAAATATTTCCTTTGTATTTTTCCGGAAACTATCTCCAACTCTGTGAATGATCATAGTATGAGTGAAATTGCTCACATACACCAGCAATGAGTAAATCGAGTTTGAGGCAGTGGGATGATATTCTGAGTTTATTCAGGAAATATTTATATCCAGGAAGTTCTTGTGATGAATTTTTCTACATATTTTCATTTCAACACACCGTACTACAAAATCAGTTGATTAAAAAGTCATCACGTGAAATATTATCGTAAATACACCAGGTAATTTTTTTCTATATATTCACCGAAGGTTGACTCTTCAGAGGGGAATACATCGTGATCATTCTATCTCAGATGGTGTGCCGATGCTACATCAATGGTTATTGTTAACTCTGTGCCTATTTGCTGATCACGAAAAGTATAAAACTTTATTACGGATGTTCCAAATTCCTACTGATTTCATAAAAAACTACATACGTTAACACCGGATGTCCTCGATTTATGAAATCTATTTTATACTGTTTCTCTGAAAACAAAGTATTATCTTCAGAGAGGGTTTGTAGAAAATAATAGTTTCATCAGTGAGTGGATTTGCAGATTTGTGAAAAAAGTGGAAATGATAGCTTTTACTTCTACAGTTGGAATGTCACAAATATTTTTAGCATCTCTCTCCTTCCTCATCAGTAAAAATATTTTCAGTTTCTCGAAAATGTATTCAAATATTCCGTGGTATTCACGTATCGATTGACGGCTTTCTCTATCATATGAGAGGTTGGTTTTAGGAAGCAATAAATACGTATGTGGACTCTGCTTTCTTCAAAGAATAAATCGATCAGGTCGATGCTTCATAGTTATGAGATGTATGGATCGGATGTGAAGTTGTTTTGTGATCTTAGACATTACTTCATTCATAGGTGTGAGTGAAATTGATATTCCGAACAATTCAAAACCGTGGTGACCAGATATGCTCATGAATTATCTTAGCATACTCAAACCATTAGATATAGATATTCGAAGCTGCTTCATTGTTTTGTCTTACACGATATTCCCTTTTCTGGGAAGAAAATACTCCTTTCAACCACCTATTTATCGAGTCCACAATCCCAACGGTTTTCCAGAATCTCATTCCATTGCACGCACCATCTCCTCTAAACGGTATTTGGGTAAGTAATGCCCGTGATTTCCTATTGTAAGTGTGCGAAAGCCACGTGAGACAGAAAAGTAAACGTTATAAAAGGGGATCACGTTCTTGAATGAGATGTGAGCTGTTTGCCTTGACATTTTGTTTCGTGCTACAAGGACTATTATGGGAGTGCGCGCTTCTTCCTGAGTACTTCGACAAATGTTTGCTCACATCTTGTTCTTCAGTGAGTATGTTGTCGACATGATTATGCGTGATGTTTACTCGAAAGATGTATGTTCACGTATTTCTTAAAGGAACTAGAAGGGTAGAAATCGTGGAAGAGGGAATACTCGAGAGAGTAGGCTCAATTGATATTGTTACGTTTTCACTCTGGGTTCGAAAATAGGTGACAAATGGTACGGCAAAATCGAACAATTTTATTGCAATAAACTTAAAAAATAACTAAACAGCTAATTCATAACACAAAGTGGAATAACTATAATGTTTCGCCTACTCATTCACTTGATCGCTGTCTATGATCAACTAACTGAATACTGCTCCCCGTCTGTGATTCTCAAATGTTCCATATTCGAACGAGCATCGACAATTCTAGAACCTTCTCTCTAAAACATTCTACTCTATATCTGATTTGAATCCAATTATTGAAAAATCATTCGTTTTCCAAGGAGCGGAAAATTACTTGATATCAGTAGTCGTCGATGAAGACAGTTCTGAACAGATCTGAAAATTTGTGTAGAGTTGTGTTGTGTCGATACATTGAGAAACTAATATGATACTCATCATCATACAAAATTTTCACGAATGAAGAAATATTTCACTACGAGGATCATGTCATAGGGAACGTAATAATTCCAATTATTACATACTTTCAGAACAATTGCTGGGATTCCATCAGATCCGCAAGCCTTATTCGTCTTCAGGTCCATTGAAATATTTCTTATAGTTTGTTGATGAAAAATCATCTCAGGCATATTACTGTCGACAGGCCTGATATTCGGGGGATCCTTTCCCGATGAGTCCAGAGTAGAATTTCATAAACATGTGATCAAAACTCTTTAGTTTCAGAAATATAAGGTTTTGCCAGTCGGAGTGAAGATATATAGTGTATATCTGGGAATTTCAACATACTGAAGGGATATAGAGTGTCTGTCTTCACATACTCCTACTATTTTCAGAATTTTTATTCGATATTTCGATTTCCAAAAATGACGTTGTTTGAAATGGTGCGTCAAACCTCATTCATACACTACTTCATTTCAACGACATCTATTTTCATAAAATCAAAGACATTGTAGGGCATCACACCCGACTAACGTATGAGATTTTCATCTTCAGTAGTTACAAAAACTCATCTCCATTTCGACATTCAACAATCCTTATGTTCGAAACTGAAGACTTTTGAATATTTGTTCATCTTGAAGTCTATACATGAATACAAATTGGTAAATACAGTCACAGTGTTAAAGGAAACATGAGTTACAGGCAAACAAATAAGCAAGTCATAGGAACTCTGAAGAATCTAATGTAACATATTTCGGAGATTATTCCGAACATAATTGGCCGTTATCGAAAATATACACAAAATGTTGCCATTGAGATTAACTTTATTGAATGGAATTACTTGCGAAGTTTGCATTAAAGTACTATTCGATGCTTTAGTACACCTCCCCGATAAGTAATGTCCCTCTTTCTCAAATAGTGATCAAATAGGATGGTAGAACATGCTGATTGCATTATGAATAATTCAATTTTCAATTGAGTTACATGAAGGCCAAGGCTGTCTCAACTCATTATTTTGATGAATACAACGAGTCATAACAAGCCCCATTTTAATGAACCAGGCATGCACTCTCTTGAATGGAAAGAGATGGAAGAGACAGGACTGAATTTTTTTCTTTAAATTTCCGACAGCCCATTCTCGAAGCTATCTTGAAAATATACCGAATGGCGCGTTTTCTATAAAAAAAAGTATGGATTTCAATAATTGTTTTTGTCAACATTCATAAAATATTTTTTCACCCAAGTAACTGAAATTATTTTTAATGTTGAAGTCGGTATCCAAATATGTTCGGAGAAATTTGTTGGAGTCATTTCCCAAAGATGGCTGTTCACATCTGAATTTCGAAAGATTCGTTTTCGAGACGTTGGAAAATAGTCGTTTTGCCACCATTCCCCAACCATGCCTTCGTAATTTTTCCAGTTTCTTATGATAACAAGGTCATTGAGGGACACCAAGTTGAATATATTCAATATTAGATTCAAACCATAGAAGACTAAGATCAATACTTCCATGACAGTCATGCTTTCACTACAGTGTA
This sequence comes from Zygogramma bicolorata, assembly GCA_032362365.1. Lineage (NCBI taxonomy): Eukaryota > Metazoa > Arthropoda > Insecta > Coleoptera > Chrysomelidae > Zygogramma > Zygogramma bicolorata. The sequence continues at coordinate 199,889 of JAVJAQ010001994.1, forward strand.
CCAGGATTGGGACAGTCGAAAGCCTTCAATAAGCCTTTTTCATGTTCGAATGAATGTACATTTCCTTCAGCAAATGAAATATGTCATCTGATGTAACCTTTTGTGAACCTTTCTTTCGAAGTGAAATAATCCATCAGTATATGTATATAGTCTAGATTCCGAGTTAGATAATTTCAGTTCGGGAGTGACTACTGCACCAAATATTTCGTACTCATTTCGTGGAAAAAAAAACGAGAAAATTCTTCAGCACTTCATATTTGCCGAAAAATTATTGTTCATTGTGTTTTTTATTCCGCTTATTCAAGAACCTAAGAAATGAGGAAGGTCGCAAATTGATTTTTGTTTTCGTCATTACCTTGACAACGAAAATTATACTGATACTTATTACGAATTCAATCATTTCACATTGTTACTCGATGGTTATTTCGATTTTTTGTGGTACTACCACATGTTTCATTGGGTACCAAGAAAAGTATATAGTATTCGCGGATCTTTCAAACACCTGCTGATTTTTTTCGAACACGACGGCGCAACCATTCCAACGTGTTCTTTACGTGTTCCAGGACACATTGAAACAGAAATTATCTCTCTAGGAACTACTAGCCTTGTGACTTTTTCTGCATTTGAACTACATTTGGATAGACACCAGAAAAAGAAGAAATCACAGAAACCGAACGGGTACTAACTCTCGCACTTCGATGGCCTCATCAAAAAAAAATCATAACACCAAGTTTGTAACTGATTGTCTCTAGAAGGATTCCCATCAAACGATCATCCTTCACAAACCCTAGCTCAGAGAATCAACAGTATTTTTATCCAAATACCAATAATCATTAAATTATAACAGGATAATGTTGAGACAGTTAGGAAGAGCATATATCGAACGTTATTGGGGTCGTGCTGTGAGGGATTGCAAATGATTCTCGCTCGCATCTGAGTTTTTAGTTCAAACTGATTTATAAGGAACCAGAAGCGTTGGGGGGTTTTGATTTTTTTTATAGATGATGATATTTTTTGTGAGTATACTGAGAATTCCAGATCTGGTAGACTTTGAAGGGTGAGCAGTACTCACAGCTATCAGACATCAGACATTGGCTACACCGTACTTCTTCACATAAGCTAGGATCTGTTACATAGAAGTCTACCAACTTCACCGTTTCTTATCACAATGACTCGCTGAAGTTACCCAAGAAATTGATCTTTTATTTCTCAGTGGAATTGGTTTGAGTTTCCATCGTCTATATGATCCACATAAATGAAATATTTTGAGAAACACATCCGTTTGAAGAAGCTAGAATGACACTTGTGATGTAGTCATCACAGTTTTCTATTCATTCGATTTCTTTAATTCTTCATTTCCACCAAATAACCCGTTAGGTAGATGACAATATGACAAATAAAATGATGAAATGACTACTACTGAGAAGGAAAAATTTTAATTTCGAAATTTTGTACACTCAAATATCTTCGGATTTTCAGGAATATTGCCTAAAGGTTAAAAAAATAAAATAAAAAAAATGATTGATTTTTTTTTTCAAATATTTTTGAACAGTATATTATACAGGAAGGGTTCAATTAATAATCAGTTCCCGATATTTAGATTTAGTTTGGCGAATCAATAGTTGAACGTAGAGTTCGGTATACCTCTTTTACAGGGTGGGTAAATTATTTTGTTGCATTGTGTTAAGATGGACGTTATCCGATTACTTGGAGACGAACTGACTCACGAATTGTTGATTCGTGGTTGAAGTTTGGGTAGTGGTACAGTTCAAGAGAAGCGTGCTTTGTTGAGACAGGATTTGAGCAGCGAGCTCGAGGGATATGTTACTCAGGTGCTGTGAGTTATGATCCGAATAATGAAATTGCGGTTTGTGTTTCTAAATTGGAGGAATTGGTGGGTGATATCCAAGATATTAATATTCAAAATTTAGAAAATGAATATAAACGTATTGGAACACGACTTGGTCATGTTCATGGTCGCTTAACGAGAATCAAGCCTCCTAATGCAGATATCGAAACTGAAAACTTTAGATTGTTAGCAATAGTAGAGGAGACACGTAATTCTTTAGGAGACGTATATGCAAAGATAGGAGGGCTAGTTCCGCTAATACAAATGAGTCGGGAATTTTAGATCAACCTGTACATTTGCAGAGTCAGTCGATATTGGATGAGGCTAATTCTCTGATACCTGAATTATCTTCATCACACCATACTGCTGAGCAGGTTCCTGTTACCATATCTAATCCAGTAGCTACTGATATTGATTTGATGGAATTTTGTCAACTGCCTATTTCAAATTCTAATTTGGGCAATATCAGCAATCCAAATTTCGTGCCGTTAATAATAGTCGAGAAATCATATTTCATTCGATACACAAGCAGTCATATAAAAATATCATAGTTGTCAATGGGAGTTTCAAAGGTCAGTAATATATTGTTCGAATTTCATTGCGTTCGTGGTACCTCCTTGGGTGAGACAAAATCATCCCGTAACAGGATATCCTAGGAAATCAGAGCAACTGGGTCCTGATTCAACCATCTTTATATCCCCTTTAGTGTTAAAAATATCAATAGCGAAAATCGAATTTGAAATAGCTGAAATTGTATAGAATAATATCGTATAGAGATACGAAAAATATCTTGAGTTATTAAAAAATTATATCCGAAAAACTGTATACTCAGGTATTATTGTTTACAAAAAAAACTCGGTAACTACTCGAATGGAACACCTCGCTTACCACACTTAAAAAGTTCTCATTTGAAATTCACACTCGCACATTCGTTTCATTTTTCATCCATGATTTCTGATAGGTGTCAACAGAGTCAAGTGTTGAAGACAATAAAAATTGTAACTGTATGATATCATTCTGCATTGATTATCAGTGACTAACGTAGTTCAGAAATCATTCGTCAACGTCAACTTAATCTTACTTTTAGTGAACGTATATCTCGATTGAATGGGGTAGCAGTCATTCTCATCAGGATAAGTACCTTCGTGTCTCTGCGAGTTTCTTCCGAAGCTCGAGTGCACCTGAGCTTTATAGAGATTCGTATTTCACTCTGAACGGAGTGATCAATTGTTTATGAATGTGGCGAATGAAGTTGTTCCTATTTGAAATGTGCAGATTCCTTTATCTCTCTAAACATCAGAGTGGTATTTCATCATGTAAAAAAGGAAACTCATATTCTGCTAGTGGTGATTATCTTCTTACCGTTTCCAAGATAACTTCAACTTCTAACCAACAAACATTTTATATCAGTTGGGGAAGAGAATGAATAGTTGAATGGGGAAGAGAACGAATGCTTGATAATATCGTTGATATCAGTAGATAAACCGTTATATATTTAATAGGGGGTTTATAAAATTGACCGAATCATTTCATATTTGGTATCACCTAGTACTAGTGATAATGAAACAATTCACAACCAGAATTCAAACCGCCAATCGACAAAGTTGGTCTTTCATTTTCCATAAATAAAAAACAACTGCGGTTCCTATATTCCGTATTGAATATATCCCTTTTTTTGTACCATAACCATTTTATAACTGTACCATTTTGACTTGTTCTATATTATGCTAGACATAATCTAAAGAATCAATAAACTATTATTATTATTATTATTATTATTATTATCTGTCGTCTAAACAAATCTAGTCGGGTCCGTACTCCCCACTGCTCCGACCCAGTGGGCGAACGCGCTAGTAAAATTAACCAATGACCACTCCTCGCACCGCCGGGTAAGTGGTCACTGGCTCCAAGAATCGTGAGTCCTGAGCAGATGCAACGAACCGAGAATAACGGCCTTCTGCATGCGGCCGGCCAAGTTCTCTGCCGCATTACGGCATGCCGGTATGATCTTGAGCTCCGAGGGTAGCGTTGGTCTGGAACCACCGAGAACACCTATAATCAGAACCACTAACTTGACAGAATAGTCCGGGTGGAGCCTGCGGAGTTCGTAAAGTAAGTCCTGGTACTTTGTCCGTTTTTCCTCCTCTTTTCGGACGATATTCGTTTCGGCAGGGGCCGAAAACTCAATAACGAATATCGTCTTACTTCGGTGGTCGAAGAGGACTATATCATGCTTATTGGCCTGTATTTGCCTGAGGGTGGGGAATGAAAAAATTCGACACCTTTCATTTTCCACTACGGACTCAATATCCCCTGGAGCGTAAGGCAGCACCGGTGTCCTGTCTATTTCAAACGAGTGCCGAAGAAAATAGTACAGCACTCGTAGGGCCGCGTTATGGCGATGGATATAGGCCGAGACCGCATAAACTGCACAAGATGACAGCAAATGCATCAAAGTCTCGGGCGCCTGTCGGCAGGCCCTGCATCTAGCATCAGGGACCTCTATACCCATCACGCGGCTCCGGTAGACTAGGGTGTTGAAGACACCGTCTTGGCACGCCATGATAAACCCTTCAGTCTCCGACTTCAGCTCACCTGACCTGAGGAAGGCAAATGTCAGCTTAACAGACAAGCCATGGTCCTCGATGTTCTTAAAGAAGACTCCATGCATGGGCTTGTCTGTATGCAGCTGCAGCATTTTAGCGTTCTCTGCAGCCTTGATGTGAGCTTTTCTCCGAGCGGGCTCCAACTCGGTGACAGAGAGTTGGTTTACCCGCTCGGTGTCGAAGACTATATCAAGTTCATCAGCAGCGCGCCTTGCTGCCTTGAATAAAAAGGCTCCGATTCCTGCATGTTCATGATCTCGGACCATGCAGTTTAGGGGATCCGAACTCCTGATGACTCTACAGGCTCCATCCAGCACCATTCTGTTGTGGAGACACTCCAAACTGAAAAGTCCACGGCCCCCTTGTTGTCGGAGGAGATATAACCGTGGAACGGACGATTTGGGATGCATGCTTCTGTGCATATGCATCATTTTGCGAGTCTTCACGTCAAGTTGCCGCAACTCTTCCTGAGTCCACTTGACTACTCCGAAGGAGTAGAGTAGAATCGGAATGGCAAGCATGTTGGTGGCATGTTCTTGCCCGACAGCTCTGAGGACCAGATCTGCCGTAGTTTCTGCCTATACTTGCCACGGAGAGCATTTTTCACCGAGTCCACCTCTTGGGTGTGGCGTTGTTCCACACCCAAATAGGTGTATGTCTCTCCGGCATTCAAATGATGTAGAATGCTTCCGTCTACGAGGTGGGCATCCTCAGCGAAATCCTCGCATCGTCCTCTTTTGAGATGAACCAGTGCACATTTGTCGATCCCGAATTCCATACCGACAGCATGCGTGAACTCCTGCACCACCCTGAGGGACTGCTGTAGATCCCTTTCTCCAGAAGCATAGAGCTTAAGGTCATCCATATAGAAAAGATGGGTGACCTTATGCCTCCGGTTTCCAGGGGTGCCGCAGTTATATCCCCGGGTTTTCCTGAGCGCAACGGACAATGGCATTAGTGAGATGCAGAAGAGAAGAGGGCTGAGGGAATCTCCCTGAAAAACACCTCTTCTTATGATGACCGGCTCTGTTTGGATCCTGCTTTCACCTGATGTTATGGTGAAGCGGGTCCTCCAGAGCGGCATCAGTTGTTCGATGCATCTCACTATTTGATCGGGTACCGCAAGGCACTCGAGTAAGTACAACAACAACTCATGTGATGTTGTATCGAATGCCTTGCGATAGTCGATCCAGACCATAGAAAGATTCCGCTTATACTGCACGGAGTCCTGCGTGATACATCTATCGATCAGCAGGTTCTCCTTACAGCCCGCGGAACCCCTCTTCGACCCTTTTTGCTCATATATCCGTTCGAACACCGGGTCAACTGCTTGGAGAGTACGCATATACAAGATGCGTGTAAACATCTTGTAACACGTATTCAAGCATGCTATCGGTCTGTAATTCTTAGGATCCGACAAATCTCCGTTCTTCGGGATTAGCACGGTTCGCCCCTCGACAAACCATTCCGGAATCAGCTGCTCTCCGTTCAGCCAAGAACTGAATATTCTGGCCAAATGGTGGTGGGTGCTCGGTAACTTTTTCCACCAATAGTTATTGAGGCCATCAGGGCCTGGAGCAGCAAAGTTCTTCGAACCCTCAAGGGCTCTCCGAACTTCATCCGTGGTTATCGGTTGACGCAGTATTTCGGGCTCAGGCTGTTGAAGCCTCCTAGAGAAAGCTTCAAACTGCGTCAGGGCTGGAGTGTCTCGGTTGAGTGGTTGCGGATGCTCGTAGATACCTTTCCAGAAGGATTCCACCCGATCAGTGGCCGGCGGATTATCCACAACACGCGGAGGCAATTGGAATAGGCGAGAGGGTTTCTCGCGGAACTGTTTGTTCTCTGAGAAAGCCCTCGCCCGCCTCACTAGTGACTTTTTTGCAGTCACCAGCATTCGTATCCTCTCAAGGCAATGCTGCTTGATGGTGAGCAGCACTCCTCGATTCAATGTGTGATGGGATCTCCGCAGTTTTGCAGCGATTTGCCGCACTGCGTGCTTAAATGGTCTATTAGCCGCTAAGTAGTCCATCACACATTGGATACGAGACGCGTGTTGACTCGCCGACTTGATCTTAGCCTCCATCTTGTGTATGCGCTGTTCATGCTTCCTAGAGGGGTCGAAGGATCTGTCACCTCCCTCTCTCCCAGAAAGAGCCTGAACTGCGTCATACACGGCACAGTTGATCTGCCAGATGTCGGCCTCTTCTGTAAGCGCACTACGAACCTCTGCATCCACTAGGGCCAGTTGTTCTGGCCTGAGGGCCTTCACTCTGTGAAGCATCCTCCGGGTCCCGATGTTGTGGGTTCTCGGTGCTTCCAGGCGCACCCTCTCCTCCACCAATCGCACTGGCGGTATTTCTACCGCCTGCTCAACCGGCCTCGGTGGGGCACGCACATAGCCACGGCCACGAAGATGGGATACATAATCCCTGAGATTTTGGGAGGAAAAGGCGGCATGCTCCGGGTGTGCCACGCACCACAGTGCATGCATTCTTGCCATGTATCCCCTTCGGGCGGGCTCACTACTCTCGTAGCACCGCATCAGGTCGTCTCTCAGTCCGTCGGTCCACTCAAAACGTTGTCCATGTCCATTGCCAGAGTCGTCATTGGGCTGTCTATCGGTTTGGGCCCCTCCACCTTGCCCTTGACCCCTATCCGAATGGGGTCGGTTGTGGGGGCCTTGTCCTCTAGTGACAGGAACCAGAGTTGAGGGCCTGCAAGGTGGTTAGCCCAGCAGGCCCACGGCCGGCACCAGAGAGAAAAAGCTTTTCTCTCCCGGATGCGCATTAGCTGCCGGTCCGATTTTGCATCCTAAGCTCAGGAAAGTGGTGGCGCTACTCACCAGAGACTGTTCAGATGTTGTTTAGTCTCCCCTGCTTATTATTATTATTATTATTATTATTATTATTATTATTATTATAATTATTATCATATCTTATATGAACTTGAATGATCTAAATAACTCAAGTTTGTTTGCAGTCAATCTAGTTTTTGAGGTGATCTTTCGTTTATTCAGTTGATTATTCTTTGCCGAATCCATTCTGATTGGGTATGAGGAGGCTCTCTCAATATTTGATGTTGACGAGAGCAGTAGGTGAATTAGCATATTGTTTGACACTAAAGTCCGTAAATGGTTTGAAAAATTACTGTGTGAACGTTTTCAATTAAATTTTTCTGCATATCAGCTGGAGAATCTTTTCAAGTGGATTCCATTGTGGATAACCATCACAGAAATAATCATATTACTCAACATCAACTCACCCGGCTTTTTTGAATATTTTTGCATAATTGCGTGATAATTTGAATTCTGAAATGAGTTCGAGCTCATACCAGAATAACTACTTTTGTTTCTGTTCCTTTGAAGTTGGTAACAGAGTTAGTTTCATGTTGGAAATGAGATAAAAAGACAAATGGCTCTTCCAGAGAAACAAGTTCTTGGAAGCCTTGGAGTTGACGGGTAAAATACAAAAAAAATTTTTTGTAATTTTAACATCAGGATCATCTTCAAAAATATACAGTTAGCTCAAAGAGGAATTTATCCTGATCAAGGTTTTTTGAAGAATAGGTGAATGCTTCTTTTGCAAAACTCACCTTCCAACAATCTTGACATGAAACGATGTTTTGTCCCCTCTGCTCAAACAGCTGCATTCGGTAGCCAACCCATGTTGACGATAGCACTAGCTGAATCAACATATAGTTTGGCACTGATATCTGTGAATAATTCGACAAATTACTTTGTAAACATTATAATCTCTCGGGGAAGTTTCAATTTCCAATTGCATTTTTCTACATATCAACCGATGAATCTTCTCAAGTGGATCTCAGTGCGGATAACCATCATAATAATAACTATACTGCTCAACATCAACTCAATCGGCTTTTTTTAATGTTTTTGCATAATTGAGTGAAAATTTTAATTCCGAAATTAGTTCGAGCGACAATTACTTTCTATTCTGTTCCTTTGAAGTTGGTAACAGAGTTCAGTGGATTGTTTCAGTATGGTTCATGAAATTTTCTCTAATACTGTAACTGGGTGTAAATCGAACATTTAATATTTATCCATTATTAATATTATCGCAACGAACTGACAACAGGTTTATTGAATGTTCGAATGAGAAGGAATTCTGATGGAAAAATTTAAAATGAATTCTCTTGAAAATCAAAACAAATATTCAATGGTAGCGTTGATGTCTGTTTTTCTGTCGTGCTTTTTTTCGCCCTCTTGAGTCAAGATCTAAGCTTACTATGTTCCACTGAAAAAAGTAAATGATTAACCTCCATCAGCAGCATCTCTCCAATCGAATCGCATGAATTCAAGTTTCATTATTTTGTTTTTTATGAGGGTTGGTAAACTTTCTTCCTGATTTTCATAATTTTGTGGTGAAAACTATAAATAATATGATTTACATCTAGAAACGCATTCCGATAAACTATAAAGTATCAACAACAGAAAATAAGTTTTATCCGACTGTTTTTTGAAACTCAGCTATGGAAATGTGTTGGATGATTTATATCATCGCTAAAATTTTCACAAAATGATCAATTTCCAACACTACCATAGACATGCTAATATATTTTCACTGCATTCAATTAAAGTTATAGTCTGCTACAATAATATTTGCCATTGAATATTACCTAATATCAATAGGGTAAAAACTTCAATTGACAATTCCATGAATGATGCAGGTGGTTTCGGTAGGATCAACGGTTTTGTTTGGTATACAGAGGATATTAGACGGACCTGGAAACTGGTGAGAGGTAGAAGGAGAATAAAATCGTTCGCAATGTCTCTTTCAGTTTTGATCTTGAGTAGTGCTGAAGTTATTCTGCTGATGTAGATATCGATTGAAATGAAATGGACGAGGTTGAAATAAACGTGTTTCAATTAATTATAGAATACCAAGAAGATATAAAGACAGATGGCTCTTTCAGACAAGCAAGTTCTTGAAAGCCTCGAAGTTGATGAGTGAAATACAAAATACATTTTCTGTAATTTCTTTGGAATTGTGCAAGGGGAATATGTAACAAATTTTAACTCCAGGATCACCTTCAAAAATATACAGTTAGCTCAAAGAGTAATTTATCCTGATGAAGGTATTTGAAGAATATGTGAATGTAGTTACTTACTGTTTGAACGTCATCATTCTGTGGTGGATCAATATTTGTTCCGTAATTTGCTAGGTTTGTAACCTACCACAATCTGAAGGAATGAGAATTAATATCGGTTAATAATTAATAATAAATATTGAAAATCTGCCCTTCTACACTTGTATAGATTCTAATATTAATTCTTATTTTACAGATTTTGGTAGGTTACAAACCCAGGAAACTACGGAACAAATGTGAATGTAGCTTTTTCAAAACTCATACTCCAACAATCCGTCTGACATGAAACGACGTTTTGTTCCCTCTGCTCATTCAGCTGCATTCGGTAGCCAATCCATCAGTCATCAATAATTGCATAGCATTCTTGATAAATTCAGAGGAGCTATCCCCACAGAATTTAGTAATTTCTGTGAAATACAATCATTTGTGAAAAATACGAAAGTTTCGAATCCTTCCAGAATTCAAAAGTTAAATTTTTGTTCTTATGAATTGTTACTTGGGTTGGTTGGGTGGTCAACATACCTAGTCTCTCTACAGAGTGTATTATAACAAACGGAATACTCACAGCATTCCAAAACATTCCTTGACTCTTCTTCAGATAATTTGAAGAATCCTCAAAATCATCGTCAACTCAACATTGACAATCAGTCAATTCTATATATAGGTATAGAATCTGTGGCAGCTGCCACATTATTCAACATTTTGATTTTACCTCTGAATGTAACACCTACCAAGCTTATGAGAGGTGTTGTTGATCAAGACTTACTTCATATACGAGTACTCCCCTGAAACAAATGGTTGAAAGTTTTGTCGAATTTTTTAAAGATTGTTGAAGAGTATCTGGAAAATGGCTCAAAATAACTGTTATACCTCCGTCTATACTTTTTATTGTGTGGTGTGTAATCACCAATCACGCCAGTCCCAATCAACAACATTTTGTGATTATGATAGCGCCAACAACATTCATATAAGTCGAGTTTTATTCAGAAAATATCAATTGTAATTCAGATTAATCGACTAAAATTCAGAAAAAATTAAAATGTAATTCAGGAAATATCAATTGAAATTCAGGTTAGTCAATTGTAATTCAGAAAATATTCCGAATTTGTCAATTGAAATTCAGAAAATAAACGATATTGTCACGACCTCAGCTGGGTCGTTTTGGTAACCATACCAATTTTCACTTAGTGGGGTTTCACTCTGAATTGTTTTCCCCCAATTGACTATCGGAACATATTTCGTATAAAATGTACATAGATATCAACAAATTGAGCTCATTCGAATTGTTTTCAATATACAGCGTATAAAAGTTATGTTTTTCGAATGAAGTTTATATCGCTTCTTTATTCGGATTCCTCTTGAAACAAACTACATTCATACATACATAAAACATGAGAATGTATGGGTACATATAGAAGGAAACCATCTGATATCGATTGCTAAGGAGCTTGTATTCAAGTGCATAGAAATAATTCACTTCTCGTCAGCTTCTAATGACCTGAAAGGCACAGATTCGGCCTGTCTTAGAATAAAGTTCTCATGTGTGGAGCTCGACACAAGAAAATTCATTCAGAAGGGTCGGAGACTTGTCTCTTCTATTGATATTTTCACGGCTCTTCTGAATTGGCAGTATAAACAGGAAAGACCCAACGAGTGCGGAATCAACCTAGAAAAAATTTGCAGGTCGGCATGAATCCTTGCGGGTAGGGGCATTGGTGAAATAAAAGTTGATAGTATCAATACGTTTTTGCCAAATGTATCTACCCTATTGTAAAGGTCTTTTTTGTACGAGTCCATACTTCGTTTGTCTCCAGTAACTATATACCTTGAATTACATTTGATACCTTCTGAACTGAAATTACCAATTCTGATTTACAATCGACTGAACTGAATCACGATTGACAAATTCTGGATAGAATTTGACCAATCTCTATTACATCTGATATTTTCTGAATAACAGTTGGAGAAGTTGTAGTTCGTTTTGGTTATCTGCCGAAGCTGTCGCAAAAAAAATCAGTCCCAGTTCATTTTCCCCATTGACCAAAGAAGATAGATCACAAGCCACCACTGGCTAACAAAAAGTGAACATATTGGTTAATGTGTGCTGGTAATTCTAGGTTGGACTCATCTGAGAACAACTCCCGATTATCAGTCTTGTCGACAGTCATATGCCTGGAATGATTTTTCACCGAAAAAATATGAATAATATTTCAATGAATCTCAATATAAACAAGGCTTGCTGCAGCCCTGATGGAATCCCAACAATTGCTCTTGAAGTGTTTGCCTCTTAATTGACAACGGTACTTTGCCAATTGTTCAAACTTTAGTATAACTTGGGTTTTTTCTAAGTCCTGGAGAACAGTCATAGCTCAGACAGTTCCTGAAATGGAATAAAACTAGAAATTATAATCATAGAACAATTGCATTTCTATCATTCCTAAAGTTATGGAAAAAGCAATCATTATGAAGCGTATATAATATCTGGAGAAATAAGGGATGATTAATGTATGTATTTCATAGTGGCAGAGCTCCATCTGAAAATTCGGAAAACGTTAGGTGTTGCACTCGACATTTATGAGGCGCTTGATCGAGTTTGGCATCGGAGTTTCCTTTCTGGTTTTCCCCCTCAATTGTGTACTTTGTCGAAGAGTTCCTTGTCTGATGGGTCTCTTATGTGGTTATTGATATAGTCTCACCTGATCTCTGAACACCTTGCTATCGCTATCGCTATCCCCCTCAGCGGCTAGTGCCGTCACGCTGTTAATTTTTCCGTCTAAAAGAAGTAGAAATGATATTCGTTTACGTAAATTTTATCCAACCCCTTTATCGAAACACGTTCGAAAGATAGATTGGAGACGTGCTGAGTCCACACTGAAAGTAATAATTATGGACAGACACAGAGATGAAAAACTGCGAAAGTTTCAAAACTAACGGTACAAATCTTCGAGAAACTCCGTCCGAAAACCATTCCGAACTGCAGTATTCCGCATCGGAATCACCCATCAATTCCAACGAAATATTCACGATTCTCCGAATGCATATCCAATCCGTTCGACGCGAGTTCGTGAAGTTCGCCAAACAATGCAGACTTGATTGTATCAATAATTATCGGCTTGTCAAATGAACGTATCTAGAGTTCATGAAATATGGGTGGAGAGTAGAGTTGCGGTGCAAATTGATAATTTGAGTTGCACGCTTCTGGTTTCCGAAATCTGCCTGAATCGCGGTTGAAATGGGTGAATATGGAAATTTGCGAATTGTATACTACGCGACCGATTTCATTGTTAATCGGTATACCGGGTGACAACTAAATCATTATACAGTGAAATTGTCTGGTTATGAATTTGACATTCAACCCAACAAATGGTGAAAAGATTGCGGAACTGCTTGCAAGCTTGATTTTCCCAAAGATTGACCTCGGTTGCAAGGAAACATCGTCTAATGAAACGGTATCAACTAAACAAGTCACCAAGCAGCCAACGATTTTCCATTAAGAAAATCACGAAACTGCCACTTGAAGTCAATGAAAGTTGTTGTTGCTTCTGTCCGTCACAGAAAAAATCATTTCATGATTTCTTCTGAAATTCATTACGAGCTCGATAGAGCAAAGCGAAGCAATGCCAACACCTGCAAAGCCAAAAGGACTCTGGCATGTCCCGACCGACTTCAGAAATTTTTTATTCTCGAAATTGGCCTTATATGGTATTCGGTTATAAGGAGTTATTTTTGTGAAGATTTTCGTGACCTAAAGTTTCTTTATTTCAGTTTTCCCTAGTTTGTTGGAAGTGGTCAGTGAAACAGAATATCAAATTCTGCTTATAGGTAAGCGTCCATAGGTACGCATCGTACGTATCGTACGAAACGGATTTTAGAATTATTAGTATAGTAAGTTATACATATGCGTCCACTGACCGGCAGCGGACGGATCGCACGTATCGGTCCGTCGGTAATGCCGATGAAATTTATCGAAGGGGCAACTTTTCCGACTGGTGCGGATGACAACATGCGGATTGCCGATAAGTGGACGCATGTCACAATAGGTAGTCACTGGTCGCCTCACAGATCATTTGAATTTTGTTACATTTTGACACTAAGTACACACACGTGCTTTGATTATATTTGTTATTACGCATATCATGGAGCAAATCAGTGAATAGTGTATGATATTCTCCAAATTGTGATCTTTTTTTGAATATGTCATGTATCCACAATCTATGTCTTCTCTTATTTCCCCTCCTTTCTTCTTCATCTAATAACAAAGCAATAATGACAAGTTCTTCATCACTTTCCATGATCGGAAACATTACACACTGTAATGTTCCCGATCGTCCACTCACTACGAAAATGCGAATGTTACTTGAAAGCCGACCGTCGCATCGGCATTCCGATCGCTACGGATACAGTGGACGCACTACCACAAATCGATCCGTTTTATACGATCCGTACGATACGTACGATGCGTACCTATGGACGCTCACCTCAATTCTTCGTTTCGACCCTTTATTTTGCCATCCTTGGAATGGAATACGCTTTAAAGGTAAGCGTCCATAGGTACGCATCGTACGTATCGTACGGATCGTATGAAACGGATTTTAGAATTATTAGTATAGTAAGTTATGCATATGCGTCCACTGACCGGCAGCGGACGGATCGCACGTATCGGTCCGTCGGTAATGCCGATGAAATTGATCGAAGGGGCAACTTTTCCGACTGGTGCGGATGACGTCATGCGGATTGCCGATAAATGGACGCATGTTGCAATAGGTAGTCACTGCTAGCCTCACAGATCATTTAAATTTTGTTACATTTCGACACTAAGTTCACACACGTGCTTCAATTATAATTGGTATTACGCATAACATGGACATTGCAAGACTAATCACAATTGTACAAGAGTACGAAGAGTTGTACATTTTAAAACACCCTCATTATTCGAATCAACAGAGACGAGATAATATTTGAGAAGAAATTGGAAAAAGATTAAATCAAACTGGTAAGTTTATTCATATTTCAATATATGTAAGGTACAAAATTTAGGTACAAAATATTCAGTTAACTGTATCATAGAGTCACGTGAACCTCCTTTCAGCTCGAACTCTCCTTAGTTGCCATTCTACTGACCCTTCTGCTGAATTGAAATAATTTTTGTTCTATATGAAAAAAATCCTCACAAAATCCTCACATTTTATCAAATCCTCACAAAATACCCGCACGATTCGAAATTCCGCACAATGTGCGGAATTCCGCACACATTGGCATCTCTGTTCACAACGAAAATGCGAATGTTACTTACAAGCCGACCGTCGCATCGGCAATCCGATCGCTACGGATACAGTGGACGCACTACCTCAAATCAATCCGTTTCATACGATCCGTACGATACGTACGATGCGTACCTATGGACGCTTACCTTTAGAAGCTATTGTATAGTGAAACACGTGTAGCGGTTTTGTGGACTGTCTAGTGAATATCATGCAATGAAGTGTTTTCCAATATATTCATTTCCAGTTCACGGGTGAAGTATTTCCACATCTGTTGAAGATAGACTCTCCGGTTATATTCCTTATGAATATTTGTGGAGAATATTTTCTACTCTAGCTCAAAAGGAATAAGTTTTTGATAACTTTAAATTCATTTCATGGTCTTTGTTTACTTCTGGAAAAATACTGTTATATCATCAATGAGATTTTCGACCAACGGTTCATTCGAATTATCTTATTCTTATCTGATTCCATTGACTCTCCGACATGTTTCGAAAAATTATAGTTACTAACGACTCATAACAGATGAGGTTTTTTCTGCTGGTTTAGTTATACGCAAATCGACAGCCTGTTCAGTATTTTTATCATGACAAGAAAGATGAACAGTTGGAAGTGTTTGAATGTTCTTCTCGAGAAAATTGGTGAGATTCAGTAGTGAACCAGGCACCTTATGAAATACTTGAACTGGGCCTGAGAGAGATAGAGAGATAGCATATATCCACAGACAAAAAATGCTATGCGTAGTTGACAATATGGGTGATACACGGGTAATTTTCTCGAACAGAAGCGGATTCGAGAACCTCTTTCGAATGGTACTTTTTCAGATTTCCAGACATAAGCGATGGTCTGAACTCATTCATTATTCATTAGGAACTATTACTAAAAAATGCAGATATCAGAACAGAAATATTGATATATGCTGAATTTGAATTCCGAAAGTCCCAGGAAAGTGTTTGTGCATGGCAAGCTTCACATTTCAATCGCCCTTCACATGAAATAGTGATCCTTCAGTCCCAGTATACCATAACCATACAGTAGAGACACTCTTCACAGGTCACCAACCTCAGCAGTCGAGGTGCTATCAATCAACTTGATTGATGAGAGTCAATGTGTGTTGGAGTATTGTATTTTGAATTATTATGGCTATCTACCAAGGTGGAACAGTGTGTGCTCATTTCGGATATTTGTCGAAGGCTAGAAACAAAATTATCATTTCTCTTGACGTTTCCGAAAGATGTCAGAAGGTATAATTCTGTAGAATAGTGGCTCTGTAACTTTTTCATATATTTTTTACAGATCAAAGAAGTTTGAATAGAAGCCAATTTGCGTAGAAATATTAGCTTCGTCGAAATGCACCTCAATAATAAATAATTCTTTTAGGTGTGAGGCATGGTTGAAGGCATGTAACCGAGAGGATTTACTGCAGAAATCTACCGAAGCTTTTTATTAGAACTATCGCTTGTGTGAATTTCACATTGAGAAAGGAGTGTTCTAGAATTTTCTTACCATTGAAATTTGCAGAAAGATATTTCCAAAAAAAAAACAAAAACTAATAATTCGAAGAACAAAAAAATTATAATTTTAAGTTCTTTATTACAATGTCTGAATATACCTATAGTACATATTTGAAGATGCTGCGAATAAAACGGACTGGAGGAAAAATCAGAAGAAAAATGGAATAGCTATTATAAGAACTCGAGAATTTCAGATTATCTACATTTATTTCGAAAGTAATCCTATAAAAAATATTAATTTTATGATGTGAAATGTATGGCTATGGTATACTGGGCTTCAGTGCTTTTTCGAATGGATTTTCACAATATGTGAACTGTGGAAACGAGAGTACTCAAAATTTCTGATGGTTCTTTTCACGGAGAGAACATTGAACTTCTATACAGTATCTTTTATCACAAAAAAATGATATATCACCCCATCTATTGATTCAATTCAATAAACACACATAGTAACAATACAACTTTTCATGCATCCTTACTCATTAAAAAAATGACTCATGGATTATCTGAAATGTCTTTGTCAGAACATATAAAAATAAGATCAAAAAATGTATCAACCTCAGAAACAAAATATTTTTAAAATTGAAATGCGGAACACCGCCTATCAACTGTTCAAATATAATGTATTATATACCTTGTCGATGTTGTACTGTTGAATACATAGGACGGACATTCAGGTTATTGAAGGATCTAATAACAGAACACAATGGTGATAGTAGGCTGCACCCAGAGAGATGTGCATTAAGTGAACATGTCTTCAATGAAAGGCACTGCATGGAGAACAGTTCTGTTGAAATTTTTTCTCCAAAATAAAAACACTGCCAAATGCTCTTCTTAGAAATTGTCTATATTACTCAATCAGAAAAATCGTTGATGGATGATTTGCTGGACACAGTATTACCAGTATTATCGTTCAAACCTTATTTTATGAAAAATATTTACATCCAGTTCACGAATGAAACAGAAGACATCTAGCAATCAGTATCCTAAGTCCTAATCGATTGGTACAGAATGCTCTGCAGCTCAGGTAGATACATGAACTACCTATTGTATCACAAACAGTCGATGAAAGTGAACTTGGACAAACAACTGAAAGTTTCCACAATGAAAACCTTAAAATTCTTGCCAATCTATTCATAGAAAATTCCAATCCAACTCGATTGATAAATAATATTTGTTCAGTACATCTACATCTCTAGAAACTTATAATTAAATTTCCAATTCTACCAATGGCAATGGAACTAATGATGCCCCAGTATTATGCATTTCCACCTCATTATACCCTTCATTGAGGAGATCACACCCAGACTATCTAGGATATTTCACAATTCACCTGATATTGAAATAGCAAACAAAATAAAAATCAAAAAATCAATCCATAGCAACGTCAAAGACGAGGTCCCCTTGATGAATCAGGTGAATGTCCTTTAAAGTATTCCGTCTCAGTCATGTGACAAAATATATGTTGGCCAAACTTCACGATCATTGGGAGCTAGAGTCATTTCTCACAAAAGTGATTCCAAATTACACCCTGAAAGATGTGCACTAGCCAAACATGTGAACAAGTTTGACCACCATTTGGATTATAACTCAATAAAAGTTTCAACCACCGAATATCTATCAGGTCCTCGCTAGAAATGTCCTACATTTTCGAAAAAGTAATTATATGAATAAAAGAACAGACATTAATTACCCAAGTGAAATCTATTCCTCTATCTATTGACTCTAGGCAAGAACCTTTCGATTAATAATATTAGTTTGAATAATCCTTTTGCATAATTCATATCGCCACTGTAGCCAAATTATAGTAATTTCAAAGTCAATTAATTCCAAATTAATAACCAGAGTACAGTCGGTACTCCAGTGACATTTCAGGCCTTCTGCAACATATCAATTGTCAATCCGTCATATTTCAAAGAATTTCTAACCTGAACTTGACCATATGAACCATGCTCACATGATGGTGACGACGCGATGGTCCGAAAGAATCTCGTTTCAACTTGAAAATTTTAATCAGTTTGTTATTGTGTATCATGTTTCATTCGTACCAATATCTCATCAACTCATCATTAACATCAATGTAAACACATTAAATATTAAAGCTTTCCGAAAGCTTGGACTAACTTAAAGAAGTACCTCATTTATATATATCATATCATTTATATATATATATATATATATATATATATATATATATTAGGAAAAGCAGCAAGCAAAACGTGTACTCTTTCAACACTATATTTCCGATATTTCGACAGTCATCTTCAGGGAAGCTCCAAATGATTAACGAAATTGCTTATACAATATGAAGCGAAAAGAAAGGTATTACTCACTGTGTTTTTGAGAACTTACTTTTTGTTATATATATATATATATATATATATATATATATATATATATATATATATATATATATATATATATATATATATATATACATGTGTAAATGGAAGTTGATGTAGTCCGACTACCTCAGTTCTACTTCCGTAGATAAGATACTCTCGCATGGCGTATAGCGTCTTGGTCACATTCTTTTCTCTTCAAGACTCTCTTCAGATCCATGAATTTCGATAATTTTTGTGTCGTATCTAATGAATCAGGAAATAACTAATGAATTTTGCAACAAAAACGAATTGAATTATGCTATAATAATCGGGTTATTGTTATTTTGAAAAGTGTTTTATATTGGTAACTTATCATTTATTCTCTCCAAATTTCGACGCCTCCTGTAATCCTCCGCTTGGGGCACGTGCCGCCCTCTTGTTCCGGGCATTATACCACCCACAATTGAATGTGGTCGTCATGAATCATCCGAATCTTGAATCCAACTGCTGTAATGGGTTTTTTCAATCGTGATTTTTATATGCATGGACGTTGCCCAATTTTTTTGTTCAACTTTTGCGACAACAGCAATTTATATTCGCATGGCGATGCTGTAGCGAAGCATACTTCATTCAGGGATTCTCGCAACGATTCAAAGAGGCACTCAAGATTACGGCTCGATGTTGGGTCCACAAAATAGCTCCAGGAGATGTTGATAAATGCGAGTAATAATGTTACAGATGGCCTAATGACTTCGTCTCGACAGAGCCTATCAATAATTCCGAGGGATTTCTTAACGGTATGTCTGGCTGTGTCGCATTCAGCATCTGATTGAAAAGTATGATTTATCGAAAAGGGTCTAATGGCTATTTCATTGTTTCAGGAATACCCTCTTCTCGAATATAATGGGGATCATGAAATAGGTCTTTCAAGAAAATTTCGTTTATGAAATAATTCTTAATATTCGTCAGAAGCATTTTTGTTCATATCATTCAACTGATTCTGATGATGAAAATAATGGTCGACTCACTAGATATTCGTATTCGTTGATGTAATAGGTACATCCAGTAGTTCAAAAAAACGTTTATAGATCTGTGTGAAACGATTCTTCCTAGTTGAAACAATTTTCGAGAAAACGAAGACGACAATCGAATGTCAAAGATAAATCAAATTATCCTCCATGTTCTTCCCACATCATCCATTTTCTCCTAGAGTTGCGCAGATGTTATGAAACACCTGATTGCTAGAAAAATGTTTTTGTTCGTTCACCTGAGTGGTAGAAAGTGTTTGCAAACAACGAGTAGCAGGATTATTGAGTCAGTCGCTGTGTCCCAATTCGAATTCAATTCAAGGTGTCAACCGAAGGACATGTGTTCGGACCCCATCAGCGCTTGGCAGATCACCATACTTTGAAAAAAAATCAGGAAAATACATGAAATCATTCAATATGTTATTCTCTCGAAAAGACTGCGAAGTGTATGTGTGACATTCAGAAAAGCTAGACAAGAATTTACTTCAGCTACGATTGATTAACCGAACTTCAAAAACAGATAACTCAAGATATATATATATATATATATATATATATATATATATATATATATATATATATATATATATATATATATATATATATATGGTTTCTTGAGGTTGCAGTCAGAGGTCGACTGAAACTCTTCGTTTCTGTGTCAAGCTTTCGGGAAAATTTATTTCCTAGGACAACTGAAGATGATACATTTCTATATTTCTATATATATCACTAACGTGAGATATTTCTCTCGTTTTCTTTATTGATATGTATGATATCGAGAAACATACGCTTGCAAACATCATTTTCAATTTTTATCTTCAATTCATCTTGTGAGCTAGCCTAATGATATGTTCAGAAAGGATAAGAGGTTTCTTTAACAATCACATTTGTGAGAGTACATTCTTCCTTTCCAGAGTCTTGAAGTGTGTCCTACGTATACTTTATCACGGAGTTCAGACTTCATATACGCCGATTTCTGAAAAAAGAGGACATCAAAACGATATTCACGCAATCAAATTTCCACACTCGTTAGTTTCCACAGGGACAAAATTGTCAATGAATCCCAGGGTATAAATGAAATTTCATGTTCCCATTGCCATAGGGCATATGTAGGCCAGACCAACAGACGTGTGACTACTGGAGTATATGAACATGCTATCTGCAAGTCAGACACATCCTCAGCCCTGTCTGAGTACCATTAAGAGACAGGACATACTGTAGATAAACTTTGCAAACACCAAGACCACCGCTACAGCGAAAACACTACAAGGTTGTATAATTCTAAAAGCCATCGAAATCCAGAAGCGACCGTCCTTCCCCGATGAATGCGATGACGGACAGATATTTCCAACTACCTGGAGACGCCTCATTTCTTGATAGCCATTGGTCATCAAGATGTCCAACGATGGTAATTACCTGAACCCCACGCCATAATCAGTTCCACTTTAATAATACTCTCTGATATGAATATCACCGAATACCCTTCGATCCCTGAGTTGAATCTGAAGACTAGGCAGATTGAAACCTCAGCGAGAACTTTTGACGAGACCTGGGGAGTGATAAAATTGAGGCGCCGGTGTCGAATCACAAACCCCTTCCCCGTGACAACACCTAGAGAGTAGGCAGTTTCAGACCTCAGAGTCGATTATCTATTATCGACACTTCAAACTGTCGATTATTCATAATCTTCACTTCAAAGTGTCGATTATCTATTATCAACTATTCGATCTGTCGATTATACAAAAATTACTTTGTGTCCCTTCAGCGCTTTCGTAGCATTTAGTTCACGTTTGAGGAAGTAAATGCATAAACTCCTCCGGCTTCCCTCATCGTGAGAAGATCTGATCCTTTCCACTAGTTTTCATAATTGCTTTCCAATATTTTATACATTCTTTAGGAACAATAAGCAACAATTATTCCATCAAGTCATTCTTGAAAAACAGGTAATCACAAGTTTTTTGGAACTCACAAGGTAGACAATCATGTTTTAGTGAGGTGAATAAATATGGGAGTCGAACCCATACCACAGCCGGAAACTCGGGTACAATCCTGTTACAAATTTATTGAAGCTCATTGAATATAAGGGGTACGTTTATCGATTATGTGCAACATCGTTACGAGGTGGTTATGCCTTGGTGATAATAAGACCCTTGATGGTACATGAAAGGAGTGTGTGCTTTCACTGAGTGGTAACAAATTTGATTACTCGTCGTTAGGATTATAAACTTCCGTGCTGGAAACCAAAAATGCTGTGGAAGCGATTATGGCTTTAGAAATAAATGCCTCGAAAACTATCGCCAACAACTTAACAACAGCAATGAATAATCGATATGGAATCCATACTTTTACGTGGGATGTATAAATGCAGAATTTTATAGAACCTAAAACGGATTCAAGAAATTCACTTCGAACAAATGAATATAAAAGCTGGTTACTTGATATGTTAAAGCAACAATTCGCAATGATAAATTTCGAAAAGTAGAAGATTCAACCATTTTCAAAACCAGATGAATTTGATTTTTGTGTTCAATCAGAAATATAATTCCGAGTGAGCAGATTTTTATCCTGCATCGATCACAGCCCTTCCTTGTGAAATCAAAATATTCAATTCGATCACGTGGTTTTGCTTGTGCCACAATCAAATTACCGAAATCAATAATGTATTCTGCAAAATATTTATTAGACCTCACAAATGAAAATTTGAATTTATGGCGGCTCTTCTGATGCACAGAAACCCTCGTGATGACTCTCATTCCCAAAGAATATTTGTATGTCAGCGGGCCTGATTCTCAAATGTCAACACTCAATGTCGCATGCGACCAAATCAGGGCATTGCTTTTATTGCTCTTGCATTAAGGGCGTTCCTCAGCTGTGACATATTATAGAGTTGTATTAACCTACAAATATTTCAGAATTCGTTGGGCGGGTCTTATTGAAATCGAATGAAACAATCACAGACCCACTGAACAAAGGACGCCTCCGTCTATTTGCTTGGTTACATTCAATATGTGAAGGAACAGGCGAGTGTTTATTAATGAGTCAGCTCGATAAACGCCAGGTACTCGTTACCATATCTAAATATCATGGCTGGAGGGCAATTATTTTACTTTCGGGTATCAAAATTTATTGAATTATTCTTAATTTCATAAATATGTTTTCTTACGATATCATCAGGGTGATATCCTGACATTAGTACATTTCATAAATATGTTTTCTTACGATATCATCAGGGTGATATCCTGACATTAGTACCAACCTATTGATTTGCTTGCCTACATTTCCTCCTGTGGTATTGTTTATATAAAGTCATCTGTCGCGTCTGTCTTTTGTTCGTGAAAGACTCAAAAACAGCCCCACTGAATTCCATACAGTTTTCACCAATATATAGAGTTATTCATGAGGAAGGTTTAGGTATATAATTATAATTTTTCTTCGTTTGCGTTCAAGTGGATCCGAGAATGGTTTAGATTTACAATACGGGCCAACTGAAATTCTTCTTGAAATTCTTTTTATTTATGAGTTGTTGAAAGTTAGGTTCGATTAGGATAGATTAGATTATATTTGCATGGCAAACAACATTTTTTGCCGAGTGATATGAGCTAGTTCCGTATCAGCAGAACTCGAAAATCGCAAAAATACTCACTGAAGTTTTTCTATCCCAAAGAATTGCCATAATCTTTTCAACACAAATGGAATATTGAAAGATGAGATGACTAGTTTCAAAACGGTCGAAGACTTTCTGATTTTTTATAAATTTTTGAGGTACGCAACGTGATTCTTCCAAAAAACTATATTTCAAATTTGATTGGTATTTTCATCAACATTCTGAAAAAGTAGATTTTTCACGATCATTTCGTAAATCGAAAAAAAAAAAATTATTATGGGTAGTTTCAAAAACGTATACGATCAAACATGAGAAACAGTTGTTTCATTTTCAGTGTGTTTGGGAAAGCCGTATGTGATTTTCATTTTCGTTCAATATATAGAAACTGTCGAAAGAAGTTGCAGGGATCGACCGTATGTCGCAGTTGAATTCGTTGACTCGACCCGTCGAGATATATTCGATCGCTGAACATTTTATGCTCGTTGACAGCAATCAAGTATTATTTTCTAATTACTATTTCGCCCGTGTCGGCTATTTGTTCGGTTTTTCGCACAAAGTTGGTGTGTTAATCGAAATATATTATTACTTCATTTGGGAATATTGGTGTGGTTTGTTCTTCGGGAAGAAAGTTGGAAGAACCATCGCCGATCAAGAAAGAGGGCCTTTTTCGGCAGAGAAATCAAGCAGCTGTTGAACCACCTATGTTCATCGTAAGTCAGATCACTGGTGAGTCATTTCTGCAACTGTCACGGAAATATTTTCACATGCGTTTCGGGAAATCAAGGAAAAATATTCAATTTATGTTGATTACGTTCATTGTCCAACCACATTAGGCTATCGTAATACAACACAGTGGCAGCTATGAAATATAAGAAAAATCCAAGTCGCAATGAAACATAAAAAGCTTATGACAGAGACTGGCGGCTGTCAATGTGGCGTATCTATATGGCCATCGTGGATCAGTCAAATAAAAGCCGATTTATACATCTCTATTTAAGTTCTAGTCCTAAAATGACAGTTATTTCCTCGCTCTGTTTCAAAGAATTAGGTCGTTATATGTCATAAGCTTCCTGAATTACATTTTTAAGATTGAAAGGAAGACTAAAAGAGAAGTAGTTCTTCAAATGTTCCTACAAATACCTCTAAAATTACTTTGTTCTCGAATGAAATGAGGAATAAGACTAAAACAGAGATGTATAAATTGGCCCTAAACTGACTGTTTCGAGGATAAAGGATCAGATTAGTAAAAAAAAATTGATCATCTGAAATTCTCGACCGCGTCAGATTGAGGTAGGGTGAGTTAGTTTCATCCTGTATATACCACTAATCTGACAATTCTAGAGTGACCTAAAGAAGTAGGAGGGCTACAAAATTGTAAACAAAAACTTTATCTCGACATTCTCGAGCGTGGCTAATTTTATTGTTATTTTGAAGGGAATAATTCAAGAATTGTAAAAAATATATAATCTGATGATTTCCACAAGCCGAAATAATAAAAATTCATCGATAAAGGTTAATGCGTGCAGCTACGTGATGCCTTTATTCCCCTCTCCACGTTTCTATTCCTCTCTTACTCTTTCTCTATCTATTGCTCTCTCACTCCGTCCCCACTCTGGTTTCTGTTGCCATGACAGTTGATCACACAGACTCGTTGGTGGCATGATATTGTTTACAATATATTCCACGTTTTAAAATTCACAAAATTTAATTTCTTATAATTATTCTCTTATAAATACAAGTATTCTACTAAAAAAGCATACACTCTTTCATTCGCATGCTTTTTCCTGAGATTTTCAATTAAGTTCAATGATTTGAATTTTTTTTTTAAAATTCAAATTGGCAGAACAGGCGAATCCCTCCAGATAATCGTCAGATTATGAGACTGCAACGTCTAGGGCGTACAGATAAACCATATATATCTTAATCTGACGCGCTTGTGTTTTTCAAAGTGACGAAATTTTTTTATTCACATTCTAATAACGTCCGCGAGTCTGCATCACATCCAAACCGTCAGATTATTATATAAGAGCTTTTTTTAGGTTCACTTAACATCCCCTCAGAAAATTGACGCGCTCGAAAAAAAATCTCGTTTTTTTATTTTCAACCCTTACGTACGACCACCCCCATCATGGAAACAATCAGATTAACATACGTACATTTATAAAAATATGTATGACATAGATGATATCCATATCTGATGCGCTCGAGTATGTCCATGCAACAGTTTTTTTTACATTTTTGAAAGTCTATAGCCGCTCCCCCACCGATGAAAAGTTATACATTATGTAACATTTTTTTCTTTTTATCATCTAAGCTTCGCAACCCAATAGGTCTCTATGACGCTCGAGTAAATCCCGGTTTAGCATCGTGGGCTCTCCTACTATTATTGCATTTTACTTTGTCAAACTGTTCCAACCCATATTTTTGGCAAAGCACCTACATCCGTTTGTAAGAACAAATTGCATTTCGCGATAACCGCTGCATTATAAAGAGTCGAGTTGTAAACTCCGCCACTGTTACTGCTAAGCCAACTGAATTGCATCCCGAAGTATACGATTCGCACTGATATGATGGCGCCACGTTCCGGCAATGTTATTATGCACTTTTCATTTTGCATTTCTAAGTATTTGTATTGTGTCATTTTCTTACACATTTCATATGCGGTGGTGTATTTCGATGTAGTTTTCCGGAACGTGGGCTTACTCGAGAATAATTCTCTATTTCAATTAGTTTTGGACAAACTTGTTGAAAACGAAAAATGACGAAAACTTTCCTTGCTAGAGAATAATATTTCGAATCGATTGGTACATGTTTCATTGAAATCGGACCAGAGATGATCTCGAAATTCGCAAAAGCGTTTTGCCGAATATGGTAAGCACCCTTAAAAAGAGATGGAAATATTTTGTCGCATGCGACGGTGGGCAGTAGACATTTGAGAATCAGGCCCCAGCAGACCTGGCGACAGTGACAGATTTTTCGAACCAATTTTTTTCAGTTTGCCTTTAGAAGAGGAAATACATGTAGCCAAACTAATCGTTTTATGCGAAAAAACTCACGCACATCTGAGTGCTTTACGTAAAACCCATTATTTGCGTTTGTAAACATCAAAAATAATTTTGCTGGATGACTCGCTTCTGTTACACATAAAACATCGCTCCAACTGAAGAAATCACTGATGCATATTGTTTCGAATGATACAAGTTGACTTACAGCTCGTGGATTAGATGCGGAAAAACCTAATGAAAACCAATTTTTAAAAGTATACCCATTGCAAGTAAAATTCGTGTTTTTTTCGTGGGATTGACGGAACTCAATTGGGCATATTCTTCGAAGTATATTTCGACAAAATCTAATTGTGGGTTCACATGAAGAACAACGCTGCGCGCACGATACACTCATAACGGTATGCTACTCGTTAGTTCCAAACGCGTCCAGTTCGCGCAGATGACGTGAGTGCGAAGCATATCGGGGTTCTAACTTCGTAGACTTGCCTAAATTCAATTTGAATTTCTCACAAGTTCTCTGTTGTACTGTGAAGTTTAAGAATTATTACTAAAATATTTTCAAGAGTGGTTTTCAAACATTTTTAATCAGCTTTTGTCAATTTAGTGTCGTATTCGAAGCTTCAATGATTAAACAAAAATACGAGTAGGTAGGTATATAACTAAGAATGCCTGGTTGTGCGGTTTTGGTTGTAATAATTACAACAGAGTGACGAAAGGGACCAATATCAAGTATTTTCGATTCCCAAAGAGCAAAGAAATGTCTAAACAATGGATTTCAGCATGTAGGAGGAAGGACAACATCAATTTGAAAAATGGTGTGTATTAATTAATGCAATGATGACACATAATCTATTAGGTATTCAATGGTTTTCAGCAACACCCAGCATCAGTTTTCACTGAGAACAGGAATACCGAAGAAACCGGAGAGCAATGTTTAATCCAACCTCTAGAACAAATTTCAGAACATCCTGAGTTTGAAGAGTTAAACTGCATTACTGCTGATATGTTTGGGATTATATCAACGGGAGCGGAATGTCTGGAAAACTCCCGGGAATTCCAAGATGAAGAAAATTTGATTCCTTATTCCTTCATGAATCCATGTTATGAAAAATGTCACACTGATGGACCAGATATGTCGCAAGAGGCGTTGGAGTTACTCGAATTGAAAGAAAAAATAAACAATGACTCATTAACTTGTATAGCGGGTTATGTGGCTCATAAATTCAAGAAAAAATATAATTTGGGAACGGAAGTTCTTTCAGCTTCTTCCAAAGATCTGGATTGGTTGCAATTCATATCAAGGGGAGGTCTTCTAAGACCCAATAACTCATTCTTTCAAGCAGCACAAATAATGGAAACCGAATTTTAGAAAATGCATGGAAATACATTATCCAGAGAAAAAGGTCTCTTCAAAACTTTAACGCAAAGAAACATAGAATAATAGAAAACCCAATACCATACGATGCATTACATTGTTTGTGCAGAACAAGGACCTATATAAGATTGCGGGAGATTAACAAACAAATAAGTTTCCATAATTTGAAAAACAGGATGGAAAAAAAATTTATAAGTTCGTAAATCAACGAAAGAAAACTCGATGAATTACCAAAATAGCTCCTATCTCATTTTGTAGCTCGTTGTCATAATATGTCTTGTTACTTCAAATAATTAGAATGTGGAAAATTTGACTCATGAGCAATTTATCTTTTTTGAAAACAAAAGTACTTCAATAAATATGTATTTTATTACCTAGCCGATTGAATTTGTCAAAAATTTTGTCAAAAGTCGGAAATATAATCACAGCACCCTCGGTTTCATCAATAGGGTGAGAAAATGACTCATAATTTTAGTATTCAGTAGACTCAGGAAACAAATATACCTACTTCTGAAAAAATCAAAATGTATGTATTCATGCATCAAGACTAATAATTTCATTTTCATGCGAAAATGCCTGGAGATATTCGACCGAATCTCATTCTCCTTCTAATGAATTATGCGTTGTCCGGCTCCGTGCTTCGCAGTGACGTCACAAGTCAGGACAGAGCGAACAGAGAGATGCGCGTCGGCATACCGTTATGAGTGTATCGTGGCTGCGCGTAAGTTTATAAACATTTCATTCTTCCCTTTTACCACCAGCATCTGTTTAGGTTGATAACTTGTCAGATGTAGCTGACCAATGCAAATACTATGCGACATGATATTACAAACTATATCACATGTACGTGCACAAGGATTTTTATGCATCTGGATTAAGAATATCTGTAGTATTTCCATTTCTTTGTTTTTTTACGATATTCTTCGACTATCGCGTGAAACTATTGAATTTCACTCTATTATTTTCCAGACTACGAAAAGTCTTTCAATAGTTCTTTCTGCAGAATATTTCCAGTGATATGATCGGTAAATGATCATCACTATGTGTTCGAGAGATACAGACAAACTTTATAAGGAAAATAAAAGATTTCTTGAAATGAATAGTTTTTAGTTCGAAACAAATGTATGAAATCGACAGTTTGATAAATCTGAAATTGTTAAGGGTCAAGCTGTGAACTCAAGATGACCAATGTTGAGATTGAAAGTGTCTCACTCTAGCATATCCAAAATAGAAATGAAAATATACTCTTCCATATGTGCCAATTGAATCATCTTTGAATATCAATCGGATATGATGAGGGTGCAGCTAGGGATATTAGTTGTGAGAAGTTATCAGCTGATTAGGAACTTGGAATAAACATTGATATTCAAGTCTGCCTTAGCAAAATCAGAAATACTTTTCGTTCGATATTTGGCCAATATCCATCAAGAAATTTTATATTTCACAGAAGTTACTGTAGTTTTTGTTAGAATGAAAAATAAAACGTACACCAAAATCAAATCTCGTAACAATATTTTTTTTATGTAGATTCACACCTAATGTTCAAAGAACACCGCGTGAATCAAGGGACAGGAGATACGAATTAACATTCACTTTGAATTTATGAAGTTTGTAAGCCTCGGGAAAAAACTCTTTTGGCAAGGAGTTCCAAAGCTCAGCTGTTCTATTGAAGAAAGATCCCTTAGCAAAAGAAGTATGACAGGCTTTCAAATTTACAACAAAGGGCTGGGAATTCTGTACTCGTCGAGTCATTCGTGTAGATATTGCCAAGGGTGGAACGACTGATAACAATTCGGAAGAGCATCGAACGTGAAAGTATCTATAGAAGAGAGACAAGTCTCTGACCCTTCTACGATGTTCCAATGAAGTGAGCGAGTCTGTGAGCGAAGAGTCACCAACAAGACGGATTGCCTTTTTCTGACTAAAATCGAGAAGCCTCAATGAATGTTTTGGTGCTGAACTCCACACATGAGAACTGTATTCCATGGCAGGTCATGTCTAAGCTTTCTAGATCATTAGAAGCTGACGAGGAGTGAAGTATTTCTTCTCGCACGAAATAGAAATTCAAGTTTTTAAGGAGAAATGTTGGTCTGTAGTCGTAGTCGAAGTTCCATAAAAACTTGAAAAATGAGCGAGTCATCATTGTTATTGTAATTGAGACTAGTTTTATCGTATATACCAAAGAATTATTATTTTTCATCAAACGTAAAATAGAAATCTATTCGAGTCAACTACTGCGGATGTTTTCTACAAAAAAAATATGAATCGTGTCCTCATCACATCTCAAGCCATGCATTACAAACTGTACGGTTTACCGAGGAAGATATTGATCTTTCTGTGGTACGTAATTTCTCATGATTCCCTTCCTGAAACAAGGAATGAGAAAATAGCCCACCTCCACCTTGTCCAACGCTCTAGCTTGGATGCACGAAATGCAAATTCTCCCTGAGTTATGGGCCAATAGTTTAACCCCTTCTTACAAACGCCCTCACCTGTCCGACAGTGCAAGTGGTGTAATCCTCTTTAAAAATTGTAACCCGTCTCTTGCAGCTTACCGGAAAACTAAAATGGATAGTTCGTGATCGGTTATAGTTGCCGTGGCCTGCCGAAGTGATTTATATCGGAGGAAACGAGTTTTTGAGGCTATCCGTCGGTTCGAACAATATGGGATTGCCTTTCTTTTAGGACCGGAAAATAATAAGCAACACAGCTAAAGCGAAAGGAAAGATATGGTTGAATAGAAAACCTGAGGAAGATTAAAATGCGGGAAACATCATTAATCACTTTTTATATGTTTTCATTTTGTTCAGACCGTCCCGATAAAGCTACGGTTAATATCACGCACGGCAAATGAAAAGGAAATACTGTCAGTTTTATGGATACAAATTGCGCAGAAATTATTGTTGACACTATCGATAATGGTGTTTGAGTTATACATTTCTCATTCATGAGGTGTATTCTCTTGATAAGATGTCCAAATAGTTCTTTAACATGAATGTATACTTGAAATAATGTTTGGAAGTGGTTTCATGAAATTGTTTCGAATGGTAGTTAATAGCTACTGTCAGAGACTAATGACAATTTTTCCGCTTTATTAAATTCCAATCATCTAACATGCCTCCTTGAAGCACTTTCTGTAGTATTATCAATTTCTTTCGACTACGAAGTTCCTATCTCTCAATTTTCAAATAGAATGAGTCAAGTAGAATAATTTTTGGATACATGATTATTCTGATGGAGAGAAGGGAATTTTGAGGCAGTCATTCTTGGCTTTGTCTTCACCGGCAGAAAAACAAACATAAAAAAAGATTGAAAATTTCCTTTGAAGGATGTGAATTAAAAAAATTTGCGCTCCGTCCTTATGTGAATATTGTTACGTTCCTACTCTGGGTTCGAAAATAATTGATAACTGGTCAAAATCAAAAAATTCCATTGTCACATACTCAATAAATAACACCTGATACAAATCTCAATGTATCACTTAAATAACTATTACAGTAGATACGCACTGTTTCGCCTATTTATACGCTCTAAGGCAATGTCTGTTTTCAACTGATTTCTGTAGCTGTCTTTGCTGCTATGTGGGTTTGAAATGTTCCGCTATCGAAAAATCGGCCTTTGACGGTGATACCGGTCTGTGGGCGCTACATTCTCCGGAGCACTTGCATAGGCGTGGAGGTAGTCACAGGCGGAGAAGAGGGTTTTACTCTTTCGCAGAATTATTTTTTATCGTCGAACTCGTAACAATATCATATAGAGGTAGATGTATGAGACGGACTTTATCTCTTTTTTTTTGTGAATGATTCAAATGTCTATGTTTGATATACACATATTAATATGGAGAATATGCTGATTATTTGTTGGTACTTTTATAGAAGGTTTTGAACAGTTTTTTTCTATTCGACAGAAGACAAAACACACTTCTTTTTTGGAAAATTTATGACTTTCTGGAATCGACGATATACCATATTTCAAGTGTACAATTAGTGTGCATTTTATATAATGAGAGCTGAATTTTGTCTTTTTCAGGTGAGCTCGGTCATCTCGTTGAAAAATGCCTATTTATCGGTGAGTTGTTACATATCTAGACAATTATTGTACCTGCTGAATATAATTTTCCATGGTTCTTCGCATGATTGTTGTTTTCAATGAAGCATCATAGTCATGTCCCTTCAACGAGGTAGTCACTCACTGGGCAAGGGAGTTTTCTGCCGTTCAAACGAAGGGATGTCGACCAACCCCTTGATGATAACTGTTAGCGAACAGGCGAGGACCGTCCGCATGAGTAGCTGTCGACTAAACAGGGCATTGCTAGGTCTATCTGTTGATAGAACTATGGATGATCAAATTGTCTAATTTCCGGTGGAACTGAACCAAAAATAATGTGGCCTGTATTGGAGAGTCTGTGGTCGATTGAATTGTTGATGATTCAACAATATTTTTAATAATCATTAGCAGACAGTCATGCAGGTGGAAGCGCATGATAGCCTTCAAGATTCTCACATATTGGGGTTCACTACACAGCTAACTCTAGCAGGAAGTTTAACGAGTTTGAAGTTCCTGCTTGAGGAAGCTATTGTAAAGCGAATCACGTGTCGCGGTTTAGTGAACCCTAAAATGAGAAAATATTACAGGCAACTGTATATTATTTGTTTAATATGAATTTTCATTAAGTAACGGCATCTTCCATTCGATATTATCTTGCTCCGTATATAGTGGAAGTTTTCACTTTTGGTGCTTGTGGCAGTGAAAGTAGAACAAAAAAAGCGCGATGATGAATCAAATCAGATTGAAGAATAACTTCAACTACGATGCTGAAAGTCAGACGCAAAATGTTATGAATTTTCAACTGTTCCAATGAATATTCATTCCATTATTGAGTATTCTTCTACACAGGAATTCTAAACGAGCTCTCATCTCTGTGGGCGGTAAACTACTATGATTTTATCTAAAGAAACAGCCACTTGTTTCACGACAAGTGTATTATTTCTATTCTTGAGTCTTGTTTTTTTTTATTTTTAATTCCTTATTTAACGTCGGCCTTTTGTCGCTACCGACGCTAATCACCGACGCTGGAGAGCACACTTTCCCAAACCGAAAATTCTGCCGAACCCTCTGGTATTCCAACCAGAGGTAGGGATATTTTACGAGCCCAACATCAATGGACTCGGGACCGCC
Source organism: Zygogramma bicolorata (assembly GCA_032362365.1). Taxonomy (NCBI): domain Eukaryota; kingdom Metazoa; phylum Arthropoda; class Insecta; order Coleoptera; family Chrysomelidae; genus Zygogramma; species Zygogramma bicolorata. The sequence continues at coordinate 232,739 of JAVJAQ010001994.1, forward strand.
GGCTTTTCATCTACTCCGAAGGACGGCATATCCTTCTGCTCATTGATATATTGCCTGCAAGTTGTGATATGCTATTTTGCTGCAGTTGTATGGGCCTTTGACGGGTTTTTCTCTGCATGAGGTCACCCATTCAAGTACTTACCGCGCTATGCGCTGCTCAACTGGTTTGGGTTTTGCTTTTCATGTGACGGAATATAGTCACAAACTTGAGCAGTACATTGAATAAAATGCAATTCAATGATAATGTGTCTTTCTTTACGTTCCTTAAATTGTTTTTAATTTTTTCTGCTATTCAGAGTGGTGGATCACAAAAAAGTTCACAGTAAATTTCCTGATAAAGCTGAAATTATTTTTATTTTGATCATGAGTTTTTTCTTGGTGCAGTGAGACGATTCAATAATCATTACTGATTTTATAATTGCCACCAAAAAAAGCATGGAAAACTACAATAAAAACGCAAATATATAATTTGTTTCAGTCAGTGCCCAGACAGGAAACCCTTGAAAAATATTCGAAGATCGGTCTCATAAAAAAAATATTTCGGAACAGAAAAATGGTTTAAAAAATTTTCATCGTTCAAATCATAACTACAGAAAAAATTTTCAAGAAGAACAGATAGAAAATAATTCAAAAAAATATATTATTCCTCTGAAAAAAAACTGAAGAAATCCTATTTTGTCATCTCAAAATACGACTGGATAAATGAAAATATCATCACTTGCTCAGTCAGCATGTGCAAACAGTAATTGATATTTCGAAGGGTGGTTCGTATATAGGTGAAATTTTCAATTTTCATCACATTTTTGTGATGGACATACAAATTATTCTTTCATCTGCAACTGAATATTGTTTGTTCAAGATAATATTGATGGTTATCGTACAAAGGTTTTATCATTTCACAGCAAGCTCAGGAAATATTTTGAAATATTAATACTGCTGAGAGAAAATATGTGCAAACAATCTTCATATAATCAGTATCTGCATTGATTGGGATTTTGATGTTGCAATAATGGTATATATAAGGGTGGGGTGTTTGTAAAATAAACAATAATAATGAAAAAACGTTATTCTTTCGTAGCATCGTCAGGAGAGAATTCATATTCACTAATTCTGATAGCGGATATTGATTTTTCAGATATGGCTTCGGAATGAAGAGTCCTTGAATTCAGTAAGCTAAATTTTTTATGTTCCCTATTATAAAATCGACCAGTATTTCTGAAAATTCTGACGCGATGAGGTCCTTAAGTTGACTCACTACGAACAACTCTTGAAAGCCTTCAAAAAGTATTCATTACTAATTGTCTAAGACTTGTTACTAACTCTTTACTCCTTTTTCCGAGAGCAGCATGATTATTCTTCAAATGATAAAAGCCGTATTTCGTGAGGTTTCAATTTAATCGATGGGATTACTCAGCTCAGAGCAGTGAAACAAAGTATAATACGAGAATGCCATACCAGCACGCTACTGTTTGAAGGAAATTCCAGGAATCTCAAATATGTTTCAGGTGTGGTGGCAGGTGTTCTGAAATAATTAGATAATCATGTCGACAATTTTCACACATTCCCAGAAAATACAGCCAAGAACTGAGCGTCAAGGAACGAAAAGCTCGCGATGAAATATTTTGTAATTAACGTCGGCTAAGAGGAATTTAGTGAAAAAACGTTATAATCCGAAAGCAAAATGGATTCCGAAAGATGTCAAAGAAGGACCGAATTTTAATCCTTCCGCATAAATTAGGAAGTTTAAGTTTCCTGCCCGCAGATACGCCGAGAAATTTCATAATACCAGGTATCTGAAGAGGCAGTAATCCTTCAGCGACTTGAATGAAATTCGATTGAAAAATCTCTCTCTTTTCTGAAAATAAAATTAAGTGCCATTAGTACAGACTTCCTTTGTCTATATAATCAAATCTATTGGAACGTACCACAATTACGAATATTGAAATTGAAATACCCGTTGAAACAATGAAATATATAACTCTCGAACTTTGAAATTGAATGGGCAGAAGTTATTCGAAGAGCAAAAAATGAGGATTAAAAAAAAAGGTCCAGAAGGATTCCATCAAATTTGAAGAGGAAGATTGAAATGGGTTGGCCTGAGGACGAAAATTCAAAATCAAGATCAAGAGGATGAATATAGTGATGAGAAATGAAATGTTGAATACGAAATATTGATATCAAACAAATTTCAATGGAAAAATATGAATCAATGTGAAAAAATGTTGAAATCAAGTTCTAAGTTGAGTGCATTCCTGAAGTTTTGATAGCTGGTTTTCGCAAACGTCTTCGAGTGATGACATTTCGAAGTATACTCGGTTTGAGGACGCTATTTCTCCACAGTGGAAAAAGGGGGTGATACTGATGATTTCCTATAGGAGGAGAAGGAGGGTGCTACTTATGATTCCTCGTGATGTTCTTCATCTTGGATGAAGATAGTATCCTTCAACAGGGACTATCAATTTTGAACGCATCATTATAGAAACTCCATAATGTCTTTTACTGTTGGAGTTATTCTATTTTCCGAACTATTGTCCTCTCTCAGCTTTCTGTTGATGATTTCAACTGACAGGAACGGGTTGAAGAACGAATGAAAGTTCAAACCGATACCTGTCAGCGAGCAACATTGTCAACCAAATTCAGGCAAAAATTGAAAATTTATCGATGATAAACTCACGATGAGAAGATTTCAGTTTGATTTGACTATACAGTCTAATAGCTGGTGGACAATTTTGAGTAGTTTCTTGAGGCACTACAAAAATTTTTGTAATTATTTTCCTTGGAAGACCCCAAATAGAATTGTCGAGCTGGAGGGTAGCGGCCTCCTACCATCCCTTGATTTCTTCAATGGATTTTTTTTTGATTGAATATTCTTTCTGGGGTGTTCTGAAATTTTTATATCTTCAAGTAAAATATTGAAGAATTTGAGAAATAAAAAAGCCATACCGGTTAGTCGGGTCTTAATGTTTACCAAAGTATATGAAAATTATTTTTTGATTATAAAAAAAAATATTTGGAGCCGGAAAGCCATATCAATTCGATGGAATTTTTGCCTGCCATACAATCAGGAGAGTTCCATATAAGTACGTGTGAAAAACACTATGCGTAGCTTAAGGTGCGAGAGTGATCCTATATCGGCTGCACTTATCGCTCAAGGTTTCTGCAATGCCATTGGCTCTCATGAGACCACATGACCTACAGACTATTAGTAATAATTTCGGAGCTAAATGAATAATTAAATTCCTTATAATTGCAATAAAAATTATTCATTCAAAAAATTACATTGCTATAATAATAATAATAATGATAAGGAGAAGGCCGTTATTCTTGGTTCGTTGGGTCTGCTCAGAATTCACGATTCTCGGAGCCAGTGATCACTTACCTCCCGGTGCAGGTAGTGGTAATTGGTTGATGATACTTCCACTCCCGCCCACTTGGTCGGAGCAGTGGGGAGTATGGACCCGACTACGTTGGTTCAAACGAAATAATAATAATCATTGTATAAGTAGAAACTTTTTTGAAGCTCATTAATTGGCTGACGTATTCATCATCGATTTTTTTTTTCATTGAAGTTTCCAATTGTCATCTCCGTCTTCATAAAATTTATCTCCAGACATTGAATGTTCTTCTCCCAATTCTTCAGTATTAAGTGGAAGAGAATTTTTCTCGTATATGACAAATCAATAATATTTTGAAAGTACAATAATAGGAGGAGGAAATATCAATTAGAACCAACTTGTTTCAGCTCTGTCCTCGGTTTGTTTGGAGTTTTCATTGATAACAGCATTGGGTACCGATTGCGGTATACATTTTCCTTCGAACCAAGGATATTCCAATGTATTTTTAACTCGATACCAGCCAGTATTTCCCAGTATGAAGGAACTAGGAAAACGTAAATGATCATTACACCAAGTACTCAAAAATAAATATTAGAGTAATATACTGAGATCTCAATGGTTGGTGGTATAATTCGACTTTCCAGTAACTATTCTTCAATGTTCTATCGAGAACGTACCTATGTACTGCCAACTGTGTATGGCTTTTTTATTCATCAATTCATTCAATATTCGACTTGGAGACGTGACAAATTCGAAATGCCCCAGCATCATTTTTTTAATTAAGAAAATTTACCTATAAAAAAATTGAAATGTTGTTACGGGGCCGCTATCCTCCAACCAGACCTCGACTATCTCATTTAGGGCCTTTTCTAGGAGAATTACAAACAAATATGTACTGCCTCAACAACCTACTTGAAACTGTTTACCAGCTGTCCTACTATTGCTCTAGGTAATGTTCATCTATGGAAATAACTCAGTAGCAAATGTGAGAACATTATTAGGCTTCGGAAAATATATCATTTCAAAAGACTTGAATTGATGACCACACGCTCTCATATAAAAATAATATCGAAGAAACTCTTGATTCGCTTGATGAAATTAAACAATAATGGGGTCAGGCTTGACTGAATTTCATTTTCAGTGTTCTGATGGGTAATAATATTCTCCAAAGGATATCGGGATGAGAAATATCGAATGTGGTTTCCAATCGATAAGTACTATGATAGCAATAGAAAATTTGAAGAAGGAAAATGTGAAAGTGTTGTGAGAAAATCGAATTCCTGACAACAACCCAGCAGAAATTCTATATTATCTCTCACTTCATCGAGTTCAATTAGAAAAGTGAATAATGTTAAATCGTTGAAAATAGAATTTCATGCTTCACATGGATACACAGGATTTAATTCAAACATTTTGAATCAGGATTGTTTTCGGCCATTCCGGATCGTACTGTAGTTGTTGAAAATATCAGATCCGATGACCTATGCTCTAATTCCAAATATAAAATTTCTCACCCTTTATACAGCTTCCCGTACAGCTTGAGTGCACCGTCTAAAATGATTTAGTTGTACCCGGTATAGTGAAAATCTCATAAACATTCCACCTCAGCAAAGGCCTTCATATGTCGTATTCTTTGTTTTTCACATTCTTCAATTTCACGCGTAGAATCTGTTTGGATCAAATGATTCAAAAGCATTTCATGAACTCGCAACACGAAAATTCTCATTATACTTTAACGATAACGCGAGGGTAATTTTCCACCAGCACCAGCAGAAAATTATGTACAGTCTAAAGGTAACCATTCACTGTATCAGAAGAAGAGGTAACGAGCTCATGCCATCGAGAGGAAGGTTCATAAATGAGACCAACAAAGATTTTTTTTCATTCAATGAGCATGAGTCTTCAAATTTGTTCATTGATAGATGGAAAATGAAATACCTTCATGCAAAATATTTGCATTTTGGGATTGAACCATGAATGGTAGCCTTTAGTTCTAATAACACTGGCTTGTTGCTCTATGTAATCTCTGCTAGAGCATTGTATTTCTGCAAACAATGTGACACGTCATGACCCAAATTTTACGCTCTCGTTCATTGAAAAAAGCGCCTCTGCATAAGAAGCGTATATCTTTTGTTCGGCTGCCCTAATGTTTTGATAATGGTTTTTGCGTCAGTACACCAGAGTTCGTCAAGAATATTAGCGGGGTCGAAAAAAGGTCGTTTATGAAAAGTTTGGGGCTGTAATGGACATCGCGCTTTTATATATAGCCATCTGAATTTCGCTAACAACATTTGGCTTGGTACGATAAAGAGGCATTATGCTATACAACTCTATGATGTAATGATTCTGAAATATTCGAGAACGGAATAGAGAGAGAATGGTAACCTAGAATCGGGAATATGGAAAAGAATTTGATTCCAGTTCTTGTCAGGGTTAAACAAATTGATTCTTTGGTTGATTCACTTTAGAGGAAACGTCAGCACTTTGATGAACTGTTCGTGCTTTGTCAGCCAATCGAACTGAAATTTCTGCTTTGTCACCGATGTGGGATATTATGCACTGTAGGCTTGACTCGAGGCAGGAAATTCAACTGGTTGAATTCATGGGATTTCCTCCAGTGGAGGACATGGAATATTGATTGTCTGCGTGAAAATCCTAACAGGAGGGTAGATTCATCAAGGAAAAACATGAGTTTCTTGAAGAATAATCACACCCTACAATTTTTCATATACCCTTACCTTTGGTTGTGTACAACCCAACGTAAAGTCACAAGGATATATCCTGAATGAACAAATTTTCATTATTTCACAATTTATAAATTGAACCGTTCAATATTGGGGTTTGAACCGTATAATAATTATAGTAATTTGGAATTTGAACTAGTTTCATGGTACGATTGGGAATAATGAATAAAGCATACTCCTGCTAAGTATACCGTGTGTTTTATCAAACGCAAATCCTACGTTTGTTTCAGCTTCAAATTTTTCTTTCATCGAAGGCAGACAGAGAAATATTGTTTCCAAAAATTTGTCAATGCTGTCCGTGCCATGACATATTTTCGATACGACTCTGAAGAAAAAATCGAAAGGATTCCGTTCGGTTCATATGAATACTGATACGTCCTACCCGAAAGATATGTTCCTAATCAATCCAATTTCACAATGTGTAGATATTTGCATAGAGAAAGCTCAATAGGAAGAATAACAACGCTAAATGATAAGACACACCAACACTCAATACTTATAGGGAAAAATCCTCTGAGAATTCAGGTGCAATTGACATACAATATGGTGTTACTGCTCGTAGACCAGAGAAATTACTTCTCCATCAATAATTATTATTAATAATAAGTGTTTAATACAAAAATATTGCGGTGGGCCCCGCTGGGCACTTTATTGAAATACTTTGCTCATAGATATCATTAGTTGATTTGACAACATGCATTTTTTTTTATCAGACGTAATCCCAAAGCGGTGGCATTGCACAATTCATGATGAATTTTTCCGATTTAATCACGTGAAACGTATTACGATGAAAAAATATGATAATGTCAAAAAGGAAAATATTTGTGTATCGTGTCCCGTAGTGCAAACGATCATGACGAACTGGAAAAAGCTACAGACCAAAGGAATCCTGAGGAACTAGTAACGAAATGGCACTAGAGCTGTGATAAATTCAGAAGGAGAAAATGTTATTATCGGTATTTTTCCCAACACCAAACCAAATCACTTGTTACACCAAAGTTCAATCTCATCTGTTATTAAAAAACACTACTGATTGGGAGTCTGACTTATGAGAAGAAGATTCACTGATAAGAGAAAATAATTGGTATATCGAAGGAATAATGTTTGTCATCGAGGCGGTTATAAACAAAGATATTAGGGATTGAACATTCTAACATTCCTAACAAATTCAAATCGAACTGTGAAATTGATTGAACACGGACTGAATTTCCATTGAAAGACAATACCCTCATGGTTTTTGTGTACAAATGATTCTATTAGTGAACAAATGATCCTGGTGGTATTAAATGATTTTATTCACTACCATTGTATAATGTACCCATTATACGTCTGTTTGTTCGATCTTCACTAGTGAGTAATGAGTCATTATTCACTGTTGTCAAATACTTCATTGATTCAGTTATAATATTATATTGTTTTGCTACAAATAATCGGTTTAGAAAATGTTATCGTGTAAACCACCAAATACTTTCAATTCAGTTCTTTACCTAGATCTGGAAAAAAGGAGGCAAGGAGCATCTATTCTAAGCTATCAGCGACTATGAAAGTGCGTATCATATCGAAATAGCTTTTGAATCAAAAGGAATTTGACTAAACCTGTCAACAGTATTGTATGAAATATTTGCTAGATCAAAATCATGGTGTTTTCAAAAATATGTATGTATGTAATGTTAAAAAAATTTACAACAAAATAAGATCAAAAAATATTTTTATTAGTCGTGGATGAAGTATAGTATTCTACTCGCGTATAATGACTATTATTCTCTCGACGATTCAGGCCACTCAGCTGCGGCTCGTGGCAGTAACCTCCAACTCGTGAATAATAGCCATCATTGTATGCTCGTTGAATGATATACTATTATTTACGACTAATACATAATGTGAGTATCATACTTATGGTTTCTGCAGTATAATGCCATATATGTTTTCATTAGGGAATAATGGCGAGAAATTAATAGTAATAGTATTTCCCCTTGTAGTCCTATCACAAAATTTCTCGAAATCAATAATACCATTGAAACGCGTAGTGGTATTTGTGATGTGATGAGTGTTACTGAAGATTCATTTATTTATGATGAATAAATTAGTCTTGAATTAGGTAGATTATACTACTCGCAATAATTACTATTATTCTCTCGGAATATCACTCTCTCGCCGCTGACGAGGCTCGGTTCTTGAAAATTCCTCGAGAATAATAGCTATCATTATTGACTCGTGGTATAATCTACTATTATTGTCGTTCCGAAATATTCACGTCAACTGCCGTCTGGAAGTAAATCAATTTCAGGGAATTTCCAGCTGCATCAGCTACTTCGTTGAAAAAAGAAATACTTTGATGTTTTCAAATGGTCTTCGAATAATGAATCTTCAGTTTCAACATCTATCAGAAATAAATACTCACCAGGCAGATAATACGTTGAATTTTTGAGACAGGTTCAGGGTTGTTCACAGAATGTGCTAGTGGTAATTAGGCCATTGAAATGTTGATTTTTTCAGGCCTCAGCGTGCCTTTTTCAAAGGACGCAATTTTTTTTTTCATGTAGGGGGTTGGGTTGAGCTTGAATTGAGGTTTGTAAGATCGCCACCCTTGTCCCGCTGTCACAATCTTGGAAAAATGGGTGCACATCGTTTTCGCAATTTATCTGCCAAATTATTTATTTTACAGAGAATTCATGAAAATATTTTTTGGTGCAGAATGAATTTCCCACAACTTTTTCCACTTCACTCTTCAACATATTATCGAAGATGAAGTTATGAACGATAATAGTTGATTTTTTCTCTAGTCATTTTATAATAAAATGACATCAGAACATTCTCCTTGAGAAGGTTATGACAATAATAGTTTCAAAATTTGTCGTTATAATTTTTCGCCAATGAAATTTTCTACAACTTCAGTTTTTTTACTCCTCATTGTGAAATCCAAAATAACAAGTTATGAATAAAAATAGTTGAAAATTTTGAAACAATTTTTTTGGCATTATCATTTTTCTCTAGTCATTTTACAATGACCTAGCTTTTTTTCTCTCTACTCATTGCGCGTTTTTCGCCACGTGCAGACGTATTCAATTGTGAAAAGTATTTTTAGTTGTGCAGTTACGGTTCTGAGTTTTGTTGGCAAGATTTTCAATTTTCTCTTAAGTATTTTGACATTTTGAAACGTGCACATTTATTATATTCAATCATGGGTGAGTGACTCATTAATATAAATTGATATAAGTGTGAGAGCGAAACGAGTAAAACCTTCGCTTGATCGAGAAATAGCAAAAAACGATGTGGTTGATGAGCAATTATCACGAACTGTTCCGGAAGTTACTGTACATGTTGTAATTTCTCCATTATTACAGTGATATTGGAACGGGTAATGCCGTATTCACCCCTAATTGGATTTGAAACTATTTTACAAACCAATAAAATCAAACCAGAGCTTGATTAATAATGAAAAAGCAATTTTGAGAAATTCTGAATGATGTGAAAAATATAGAAGGTCAAAGAAAAGTCAGGCAAATTTTTCATTTCTATATGTATCCTAAGGAGTATTTCAGGATACGATCAACTTCGGAGCGGTGTAAAACTCTAATGAATGAACGAATTTTCGAAAGATTATGGTAAAAATTATTTGTTCAATCCCGTCTATAAAAACTTTCTGATGTTATTCCACCGTATATGACTAAAGAAAAAATTATGCCACCAAGAAAAAAAATGTTGCAAAATTTCAATACTATTTTCGTTTATAACCTTGTTATTATCGATTTTACGGTGAAGAGTAAGGAAAATAAATTTAAAAATGATTCAATTCCCAAGAAAAAATACTGCTTTGAACTTTCTGTAGGATGAATAGATGAAACGCGAAGTTTGCAATTTGTACATATATGTATCCTAGTAATTATTTGAGAATACGGTCGACTTCGGAGCGGTCTAAACTATATAATATAGTTAATGAACTAAGTTATGGAAATTTCTTGTGAAAGTTATTCGCTAAAATCTCCTTTTCCTTCCTTTCCTTTTTTTGGTAAAAGAAATATTGGCAGAAGAGAATTACAATATTCTCCTTGGGATTTTTAATATATATCATTTCTTATGATTTTTCTGTATGCGGTCCGAAAACAAATGATGATGAATTTCACTGTGTTCTGGTATATTCAACCTGAATTTCTTCTTCAAATAATTTCACGCATGCGCATGGAAGGCCAAGCCCTGTGCGGGCAAGGAGCTGTAGGAATTGACACACTTTTGGTATGATGAAAGGAGCATTATAGTCCATTCATTATAGTAAGTTCACCTCGGAATTTGAGACACCCCGCTGTAACTCTGTAAATACTTGTATGTTGACACTTTGAAAGTTGTCTCAAAACCTACATATGGTAGGGTGTAAGCAACTATTAAATTTCAAGGTCAAAGGTCACAAAAATCGGTTTTGTGCGTTTTTTTTTTGGAAATATCTCATTTCCTATGGGTTCTTTTTCTATTTGTATCCATCATCAATATTGTAGAATACAAAATTCTCTACAAATTTTTTTTTACGAAAATTTTTTATACGATGAACCGTTTTCGGTATAGAGAGCGGAGAGCGCGGTCACAGCATCACTTCAGGTCAACCGGTGCCTCCGGTCGAAAACGCGCCATATATAGTTGATGAACTGTCGATAAATCAATGATTATAAATATTTGTCGATTTTTATTAACTATTATATTATATTTTATCATTTTTTTCCTAACCTATCCACTTTTTATTCAGTATTAATTTATTTAACAACTCTTACCTGCCCATGTAATTGCAGAATTGTTAATGAAAATATAGAAATTATATTTGAATTTTAACCTAATTAATATTAATAACTTCTTACGTGATGAAAAAAAAAACAAATGAATTATGAATTAATCATTTTTTTTTTAAATATCATTCAATACATTTATTTTTATTGAAAGTAAAAAAATGGAATAAAGGGTACACAAACTACAATTTATAATTTTAATCATCTTTTTCCTCTTCATCGTCGTCTTCTGGCTGCTGGTAAATTTCAAACTGATCTCCATTATCGTCTTCAACGACATTTGTCTCAAGTTCTCCCATGATTTCGGGGTCGAAGGTTCCATCTTCGTTAATGTCGCTCTGATATGGTAGAGCATTGAGACAAGCTTGCCCATTACATTGGCCACAAGCTAAGGAGCATTGCAAGCTCGCTTTCCTGCATCCGCATCGCGAACCGCAACCACTCTTGCAGTTGTAGAAAATTGTGTTTAGCAAATCTTCTGGAGCAGGTGGAAAAATTGTCATGATAGGCTCCAGAAAATCGTTTCGCATTGCCCAACCCCATACTTGAAGTTCCAAATCATGTCCTAACGTAGTGGAAGAATTTTAAAATTCACAGATTTTGAAGAGGCACTAAATTATTTTCTATTCAAAATGTCATTAGTGTAAATGGAAATATAATTATGATTTAAGTTTTTCCCATAATTATTTTTTGATTTTAGTAAAGGTTATCAGTATTATTGAATAGATATAGATTTAATGCATGAAGAAAATGATAAAATACAATATAATAGTTAATAAAAATTGACAAATATTTATAATCATTGAATTATCGATAGTTCATCAACTATCTATGGCGCATTTTCGACCGGAGGCACCGGTTGACCTGAAGTGATGCTGTGACCGCGCGCTTTCCGCCCTCTGTCTCGAAAACGGTTCACCGTATAAAAATTATTTTTTAAACAAAATTTGTAGAGAATTTTGTATTCTACAATATTGATAATGAATATAACCCTTTGTGTACCAGTGGATTCACGGTGGGACCACCTATAAAATGTTCAATTTCTCGCGGACAATAAGCTTCAACTGGGATCACCTATTGGCATGTTGTGTAGTGGGGGTCCGAATTTACGCTGAGTGGGGTGTTGTCGGTCGTGAGTTACCCGTTCAAGTCGAATGTTCATCAGTTTGAATGCACATGTGTTCGGAGTTTGTTCACGGAGTCATTTTATTTGTGTTCCTTGATTCAATTTGATGATATGGCAGGTATGTCTATGGTTTCTATTGTTTGTTACTGTATACCTGAACGTATACTGATATCTGTTTGACGAATTTCGAATTTTCACAGGTGATTTCACATGGTTTTATCAGGTGGTTCCATATGGGACCACTAGTACGCTGCCATTATTATTTTTTATTTTATTTTTTTCAGGCAGACTTGATCTTTCTGAACTAGAAAAATTTTCTGCAGATGACCTCTTTGATTTAGTGGCAGAAATTCCATCCGATGGTGAATCCATTCAATCAGATTGTGACAGTGATGATGAGGAACATCTAGAAAACTACGCTGTGGCCCCTGCTATTGATGACCTACTAGTAAACGATCAGAACGAATTGTTAGCTGTTACTAATGAAGACCTCTCCTGGGATTCAGAAGATGAGTTGCCGCTGACGGCTTTTTTACCAGTAGTCAATGTCTTGTCAAAACCAACATTTCAATGGTCAAAAAATTTGAATAATGTTATCCATCCAACACAATTTATCCAAGATTCCGGACCAGATATTCCAGACAATATCGAGATGCCTTTGGATTACTTCATGGTTTTGTTTTCTGAAGATCTTCTGCAGAAAATAGTTTTCGAAACGAATCTGTACGCTACTCAAAATAGAATAAGAGGAGCACAGGCACACACGATATCCACAACGGTTGAAGAAATAAAATGTTTTCTTGGATTGAATATTCTAATGGGCATAAAACACTTGCCGAGTTACAAAGATTATTGGTCTTCCAAGGAAGAACTTCGAGATAACTTTATTGCCTCTTCCATGTCACGAAATAGATTCAGTTGGCTGCTCGACAACATCCATCTAAACGATAACTTGGTTCAGCCAAGGAAAGGACAACCTTCGTATGACAAGTTATATAAAGTTCGCCCCATGTTGGATAAGCTTTCAGAGACTTATATTCGAAGTTACAAGCCTTCAAGATGTCAATCGATAGATGAATCCATGATTCGGTTCAAAGGTAGGATTTCATTTCGCCAATATATGCCGATGAAACCCATAAAAAGGGGGTATAAGTTATGAGTACGAGCGAATCAATCTGGTTTTGTATCGCAATTTCACGTATACACAGGTAATGCGCAAATAACTTTTCAGGAAAAACTGACACAGTTGGAGAACAAAACTTAGGAGAAAGGGTAGTATTTGACTTGACGAGGGAATTGGTAGGAAAACACCATGAAGTTTACATGGACAATTTTTTCAATTCTGTTTTGTTACAACGAAGTCTGCAAAAAGACAAAATTCATAGTTGTGGCACTGCACGAAAAGATAGAAAATGGTTTCCAAAGGACTTGGCAGCTGATAAATGCATGAAGAGGGGAGATTATGATTGGAAAGTTAGTGATACTGAAATTATCGCTCTCAAATGGAAAGATAATAAAGCTGTACATTTCCTCAGCAATTTCCATAACCCTGAAGATGTTCAACTAATATCCAGAAAACAGAAAGATGGGTCTCGCAAAGAATATACTTGCATAAGTTTAGTGAAGGATTATAATCAGCATATGGGATATGTTGACAAAAGCGATATGTATAAGTTTTGCTATGAATTCGATCGCAGAAGCAAGAAATGGTGGCATAGAATTTTTTGGCACTTCATCGACCTCACTGTTGTCAATGCTTTCTTGTTGTTCCAAGAAAATAGCATCAGCCACGGGAGAACGATATCACTGAAAGAATTCAGGCTTGCTGTTGCGAATGGACTGATTGGAGCTGATCCTGAAACCCCTCAGAGAGGCAGAAGGAGCTTAGATCCCATCGTCAACAAATATAAGCCATATGTTGCCTTAGAACGGCGCATTAGTAAGGCCGCGCACATGCCAATACATGGTAATAAGACCAGATGTGCAAACTGTAGTTCAAAGAGTCAACCTCACAGAACTAGATGGCACTGCTCTTCTTGCAATGTCGGCCTATGCCTCACAGATAAAAAAAACTGTTTTGGGCTGTTTCATAAAAAATAAATTTTTATAGTTACACATTGAATTCTCATTATTTTCCCAGTGGTGTCCTGGTGGAACCACCTGTTTCCGTCATATCTGAGTGAACAAAAAATATTTTTCATTAGGAAGTCGTTAATATACAATATATCAAGTCTAATTATGACAGCAAAAGCATGTTTTTCGACAAAAAATTAATTTGGGCCACAAAGGGATAAATAGCAAAAACCCATAGGAAATGAGATGTTTCCAAAGCAAAAAAAAACGATTTTTGTGACCTTTGACCTTGAAATTTGATAGTTGCTTACACCCTACCATATGTAGGATTCGAGACAACTTTTAGGGTGTCAATATACAAGTATTTACAGACTTACAGCTAGCTGGGTATCTCGAATTCCGAGATTCTTACCTAATTTAAGCTTAAATGACTGGACTATTATGAATTCGATACATCTGTCTCAGATGTGGTATATTTTCAACTCGATATTTCTGTATTTCGTTTCATACCTATTCCAAACGGAATCCAATTTCATTTCGATTACCGAGCTGAGTGCAGAAGAGAATTATAAAAACAAAGGGGAATTTATTTCGAATAATTCCAAACACATACACGATTCAGCGGTACCTTCAGTTCTTTATTGAAATTTTTGTCCGGAAGATTATTCATTTTGCGTGAAAACCGTAGGCAGAATTTTATTTTGAAAGTTGCGGATTTCCAATTAGGTGCACGCTCCAACTACTCACGATTCAAATCCCCACTTCATGATATTACTCCAAATTCCTCGAATTTAATGCTGAAAATCCGCCCGAAGTTTTATATAATTGTTTTGAATGGATTAAGGGGTCCGGGATAATTAGAGTTCATTACGAGAAACGTAAAATCATCAGAAAGTTTCCGAAAGCAAGAATGATTACCAACCGGATGAGAGAGAAACGGATAAATCGTATCTGCAAATTGAATGGATGATTATATTTATGCTCCCTTGAATTATAATTCTTTCATAATGGTGATAATTGTCCTGATTGCTCCAGAGATTATCACTGCTTCTGGTTCACATATTATAGGTGAATATTCATATAGAGTTTCACGCTTTCCATTAATCCACCTCTGTAACTCAGTTATTTGTAATTCAATTCTGCCCAACCTCGGGAAGTTTGCAACTATGCAAAAGTACTTTGATTTGTTCAATGAAAAAATATTTGTATCCACGTATTGATGGAGTGATTAAAATGAAATATATAGTGCACTTCTTTAATGTCCCCCCCTCCTTTTATTTCTGAAAGGGTCAACTCATTAAACTTGGAATAATGAAATTGATGAATAAATACAATATTTTGGAATTGACAGATGAAAATTTTTGAAATGACGACTGGCGCCATATGGCAAAATAATTAAATGGAAAGAGGGGTCTTGTGATACATCATTTTGCAGTTCCCCACGAATACTTTACAAACCTAGAATATGATCGACGAGACAATGGATGATAGCGAGTAGGTAAAACAATTGCTTGCTCTATGGATATAACCAGATACAGTACCAATACACAAACTGTTGAACAATGGATTTCCTAAAAATATCACTTCAAATTCAATTTTACAGAGAATTCGAAACGAAATTCAGCTGACTTTGGTTCTTGGGCAATGGAATGTAGTCATGAGATCAAATTCATCATGTCAAATGTTACATATCCCATCATTTTTCACAATTCCGGGTGCGGCCGCTAACAATTTGGAATACACTTGTATTCTGAATGAGCCATTAACTAACAGCTGTCAAATTCTCAATGACCGGTTTGGAATAGTGGTGGTAGAAAAAAAAAACAATTCCGGAGTTGGCCACCAATAATTTAGGCATTTCGTACGAATGATAAGTTGGGGATATAATATATTGAAAATAATAAAGATGCAAATGAAGGGTCACAGTATTCAGATGTTGATGAATTGGCATACGAGTCATGTCCTCTGTTTCATATAGGTCCAACGGAAAGATCATTCAACACATCCTTAAGGAAACATTGAAAAAATTTGAATATGCTTCCCACCCCATTACAGATGGTCACGAGCACAACCAAGATTTGATAATACGGCATTGTGAGGAGGAATGTTGGGAACCCAACCTCTTTGAGAGTTCTGGAACTGTCAGAGGTAACGTGTCGCAATTTTGTAAACCCATTTCCACTGAGAATCGTACAGAGAACTGTTATATTTTTGTTAATATGGATTTTCGTCAAATATCGGCTAGTTCAACTCAATCAATCTGATACTTTTCATAAAGAGATCCTTATCTGAATATACCTGTAATGATTTTTATTTATAACGATCCTACATACGCCAATGAATAATAAATTATTAACATTTGCCAATGTTGGTCTAAACAGCAATATCAACAACTAAGATGAAATGGGTTTGAATTTAACGAAAGACACACTGCCTAGAAGCAGCAACATGAATGTATTTTTTGTGAACAGAATAATGAGATGGCACTGAAGTCCTACATTTTTTGTTGTTTCGGTTGAGTTTTCTCCTTCGCCAAAAATTGACTCGACACTACTAAAATTTGGGTGATCGCCTCCGCCAAAAAAACGAAAACGGTGAGTATTCGCCATAATGAAAATGATGGGTGGTGGTTGGTGGATAATAACGAAACGAATGATTTTCACATGTTATAGGGAGGCATGGACATTCCTTTATTTTGCTTGCTCAAAAACATTCACTATTAGGAAAGGGATCCTCGACCTTGTCTCAGGGAACTTTAATTTCTTGTATTCCTCAAACAAAAATATCAACACTCACTGTTCTCTAGAAACATTTTCCTTCACTCATAAAGATTCCATGAGATAGTTACCAATATTAGTGATATAACGATATAGAAAAAATTATTTCTCATTTTTAAAAGTGATTCCCTAACACATGTTACGGCTACTTCTATAAAAATTTTGGATTTCGCAATATTTTATTGAAATTCTGTTGGAAATTCAATAAGGTGAATGAAGAGGAGCTCAAATGAAATCTAATGACCTCAATTACTATTTCCAGAGATCATTTTGTGCGTAGGAGTAATGAAAAAAAGTTGGTAGGTTTGGGGATGAGATTTCCCAAAAAGATAAAATTTTGACATTTTCCCACCTCCGATAACTTTATATCGCAAAACAGGTGTGTTTTTCGGAAATTGCCAAATTATAAAAGATGTTTCATTTTGCCCAGTTCACCTAAAGAAATCGTTCCTGGAATGATTTTAGTCTTTGTTTTCATATTTTCACTTCCTTTTGTTCTAAAAATTAACCTTTGGATTCCTCGTAGACAATGAAAGAAAGATCACTTTTCCATTTGTTATTCATTGTGACATTACCTCAATTCTACAATGAAGATTGTTGGCGTCCGAATAAAACACTATTTTGGACATATTTTTGCGCAGTACCCTGTGTGCCAAGGTGGGTTAAGTCAACATATACTTACCTAGCTTCGTATCTAGCCAAGAGATGCATTATAGCAGAATTTCAAGTTGCATAAAGCACTTCATGAAACGTGAGTTACCAACTATTGGACACTGTGGTAAATTTGTTACCATAAACTGAATGTGCGGTAGCACCATTGTAAGGAATGATAGTTGTATCTCAATTATTTCTTCAAACTGAAGAAATCGAGGAAACTAATAGGTGAAAATATCACAATTACAAAAATTTCAAATGAATGGAATTATTTATCAGTATTATTACTGTAGGCCTTCATCTTGGTAATATCAATTGTTATTTTTCAATTCAGCAATAACAACTGACATATTGATGACGTTTGTCGCAGCGACAAGTTACTGTGAAAAATTGCAGAAAAAAATTGCATCTGAGAATTCGGGTGCATAGACATAAATCATACATAGATATGACAAACCCATGAACATGAGCTATAATCAAGAAGTGATCATCGAGCTCTCGGAAAATGTGAAATGTGACATTATAGATTGAAAGGCCAGTGGATAAGATTAGACCACGATACCAGGTTTGTGGTATGGTGGGATTCCTTTCGTGAGAATTGATGAAAATCGAAAAGACAAATCATCTAGAAGATATGCTAATAATTGAATGAACAGCCAAGGGTTTCAATGAATCCTGAATTGATCCACTTACTTGTCTGTGAGCAATGGACCTGCGATTATATCTTGCCGATCGCTCTGATGATATTGGTGAAAACAAATTGTTAACAATGAATTCTACATTACACACCGAGGGGAAAAGTGAATCATTTCTATCGCGAGAAAAATATAGCTTGCCGAAGTTGGAAGCCAAGGTAAGCTATTTATCAAGAGAGATATTTTATAAGTACTGTTTGAACGTCACTATTTTGTGGTGGATCAATATTTGTTTCATAGATTTCTGGGTTTATACCCTACTACAATATATATATATATATATATATATATATATATATATATATATATATATAAATATATATGAAAATACTTATCGCTAACGTTTCGGAAACTAAATCCACTTCTGTTCTCAAAGCTTATACGCGAATTCCTGTTGAAATGCAAATATCTCTTGTTAACAATTTCGAAATTTTGCCCTTGTCTAGATTTCAATATTAATATTCATTTTTCAGATTGTCGTAGGTTAAAAACCCAGAAAACTCCGAAATAGATATTTTATCTTGTGGCGATGTTTGTTTATTATTCCATTGATTATAAAATGAACATGAAGTGAATATTTGAAAGTATAATTTCAATATATTCTGTACATCAAGTAGGCATTGAAAAAAGACAAGCTTCATGAAGCTCCCAACAAATGCTATTGTTGGTAGAAGTTGTGACTACATGTATAAACATCTTGGTTTAGTTCTGAAGAATGCATTCTGCAAACCAATGATATTTCATCTCAGTTGTGTCACGAAGATTGCTGCATGGAGGCAGTTTGAACAAGAGAAATGGGTGCTCTGATGAGCGACAGTCCAACAGATACAGTCCTTTGGAGAAACGCTGGTGAAGAGATGACGGTTGAGTTTTGAGAACTGAGTAAAACTTTGGTATCAAAGAGGATTGGGAAAAAGACGGCCCTATATCTAATCTGTACGTTCCATACTGAGATAGTATGAAGTACCTTCAATATCGTGTCAGGGTCAGCTCGTTTTGAATAGCTGCGTTGGTGTTAACTCTTTACTACATGATTTCCGACGAGTAGAATGATATTTCGAATCAAAGACGGAGAGGTTGGAGAGTTTCAAAGGTGGTAAAGGAAAGTATCTGACTCCGTCTTCTTCTGAGAGTACGATTGCCACCTCCACACTGCTCTTAAGTCAGGAATAAGCATATTTTCGAATGATTGCAAATAATAGTACATTACGTAACGTGAAGGAAAAGTAGACGGTTACACGCGACCAAGAAATTGTGAGCATTAGGCGTTAGCCAAGTACGCTGATTTGCGAGTGCGCCTTATTGGTCTTATTCTTGAGTGGCGTACTGTATTTTTTCTACAACCACCATGGTTGTGCTTAGTTATCACGTTTTTCGAATGATCAACGACAGAGCAAGTAATGACAGCAATAATGTAAAACAATTGGTTGTCCATTCATCCATATAACTAGATTCAGAACCAATCCACAAACTGATTAACAATCAGTTTTCTAAAAATATGATATCAATCCACAGAGACTTCGGAGCAAAATTTGCTGAATTTCGGTTTTGAACAATTGAATGTAGTCATGAGTTGAAATTTATCAGGTTAAAAGTTACATTTCTCTCGATAACTCTACCTTAGTCGAATATCAGAATTGACGGTACTTTATCAGACTACAATGACTAAAGAATCGATAGAGTTGAATGGTAATGGTTCGGACTTCCGGTTTTTATATAATTGACTCCCATTGTCTGTATTATTAACTTTATTGAAACCTGTTCTTGGGAACGAAAGAAATAAATGAATATAACAATAGAATAATAATCAAATGAGGTGATCGAATACAAACAAAAGGTTCGAATAGATTTTTCTGGTCAGAAAATAAAATTGAAGGTTTGATTGATCATAGAAAATAATGTTGTGAAGGAAAAATTGAGGTAGCAAATATGAAATATTTGTCAAAAAAATGCAAAGAAAACTGAGATATGGAATGTGGATTATTAGCCAGAAAATTTCTGATTGAGAAATGAATGAAATATTATGAATAATTGTTGAAACCAAGTTTCGAGTTGAGTGTACTCACTTTCATTTACTTCTCTACTTGCATTTTTTGATTTCATATTTGTTATCTCATGATGATGACTTTCTAATGAAAGCAGCAGAAAATCCCAAAAAAATTCTCCATTTACGGATTTCCATTTTTCCTGACTCTTATAGGTTTTTTCGACTAGCACAGTTTCACTACTCCTTTGTTGAGATCTTAGGAACCACCTGAATCTGTGCTTTTCTCTCAGGGATCGTTCATATAAAAATCAGACTAGAACCTTCCGGAATACGGCGTGAAAACAAATTCGCAACTCCTTTCTCTTGGTTCACAAAATGTTTTCTGAAAATGTCAGGTGTTTTTGTCGAAAAATCTTGACGAAGATTAATCCTGTATTTTCAGAAATCAGGATTCTTTGAAACTGTTTGTTTTTCAAGTAGTTTCATAAAAAAAGAGGATAATCAAATACAAACGAAAGGTTGAAATGGTTCATTGGTCAAAAATTAGGTGAAAGGTTTGATTGATCAAATAAAAAAATGTTGTGACAGAATACTTGAGATATCGGATATGAAATATTAGTCGATAAAAAGTAAATAAGGGTATGAATGAAATAATATTGTGGCAAGAAAATGGAGCAATCGATGAAGTCTTCTGCACCCTTTCTCATCGCTCGCTTCCGCACAATTTTTTTGGTTATCACCTATTTTGATTGATCGACGAGACAGCAAGTGATGACATCAAGAATGTAAAATAATTGCTTGTCCATTCATGCATATAACTACATTGAGAACAAATCCACAAACTGATTAACAATCAGTTTTCTTAAAATATGATATCAATCCACAGAGAGTTTGAAGCAAAAATCTGCTGAATTTCGGTTTTGGACAATTGAATATAGCCTCCGGAAGCGGTCGCCATTAATTCAGAACACACATATGTTCTAAATGAGCCATTACCTATGAGCTGTCATAATGCGTAATGAACAGTAGGAGTAAAAAAAATATTTTGAAGTCGAATTGTATTAATCTCGATAACTCTACCTTAGTCGAACATCAGAATTGACGGTACTCTATCAGAATACAATAACTGAAGAATCGATAGAGTTGAATGGTAATGATTCGGATTTTCATTGTTTATATAAATGTCTTCCATTGTCTATATTATTAACTTTATTGAAACCTGTTGTTGAGAACGAAAGAAATAAATAAATATAATAATAGAATAATAATGAAATGAGGTGATCAAATAGAAACAAAAGGTTTGAATAGATTTTTCTGGTCAGAAAATAAAATTGAAGGTTTGATTGATCATAGAAAATAATGTTGTGACCGAAAAATTGAGGTATCAAATATGAAATATTAGTCAAAAAAATGCGAAGAAAACTGAGATATGGAATGTGAATAATTAGCCAGAAAATTTTTGATGGAGAAATGAATGAAATATTATGAATAATTGTTGAAACCAAGTTTCGAGTTGAGTGTACTCACTTTCATTTACTTCTTTATTTGCTTTTTTTGATTTCATATTCGATATCTCATGATGATGACTTTCTAATAAGGAGCAGAAATTCCCAAAAAATTATCTATTTACGGATTTTCATTTTTCCTGGCTCTTATAGGTTTTTTCGACTAGCACAGTTTCACTACACCTTTGTTGGGATCTTAGGAAACAACTTAATCTGTGCTTTTCTCTCAGGGATCGTTCATATAAAAATCAGACTAGAACCTTCCGGAATCATGCGTGAAAACAAATTCGCAACTCCTTTCTCTTGGTTCACAAAATGTTTTCTGAAAATGTCAGGTGTTTTTGTCGAAAAATCTCGACGAAGATTAATCCTGTATTTTCAGAAATCAGGAATCTTTGAAAATCTTTGTTTTTCGAGTAGTTTCATAAAAAAAATAGGATAATCAAATGCAAACGAAAGGTTGAAATGGTTTTTTGTTCATAAATGAAGTGAAAGGTTTGATTGATCAAATAAAAAATGTTGTGACAGAATACTTGAGATATCGGATATGAAATATAAGTCGATAAAAAGTAAATAAGGGTATGAATGAAATAATATTGTGGCAAGAAAATTGAGCAGTCGATAGAGTCTTCTGCACCCTTTCTTATCGCTCGCTTCCGCAAAATAAATCCCGCTGAGCATTCCGGGAGACCTCCGAAACTACTACGCTACTTTGCACTTCGGGGGAGGCTGAACTGGGTGAGTGCATTCGGGTGGTTGCGGATTCGTGTCACCGCGACGTGTCGTTTACATAAGCCAATGTTTGGTGGTGTGAAAAATAAAGTTGTTTTGAAGGGGGATCGGCTCCCAGGGAGAGGCCCTTAGAATGAGAAAGGATGTATTTTGTTGGAGATATTTTTCTAAACAGTGCTGGTGGTAGGAAATGTTTCCTGTAGAATCTCCTGAATTCTGGGATCGAGAGCGATACCAGGGTAGTTTTTTTCTGAAATGCTCTTCGAGGGGGCGGATGTATTGGTGAGACCATTCATATATTGGGGGGTTTCAATAGATATATGGGAATACGCTCACCATTGAGTGAATTTCTTTCACGAATGATGTCACGTTCTTCTCGAACATGTTACTCAAATCGAGGAATGATGAAAAAAAAAAAACGATTGGGCCAAACAACAAGTGTTCTCTGAAAAGATCTACATGTTCTTCATATCAGATTTGAGATGATTGCAAAGCAGAGATGGACAGATTCGTGAAATCAATCCATTTGAAATTGATTTAATTCAATTCAAGCTTCGTGGGTCTTGCCATCTGGTGAAATTTAAGCAAGTTTGATGAACATGAGCTATCTATAGTAGAATATATCCTCTGGGAAAAATGAAACTTTTCAACAGAGCTAAAATCACAAGAATACCAAACTGAACACACACATGATGCGCATGAGATAAACCTCTGTTGACAAGTTTCTTATCTTTACAATGGAATTTTAGTACCTGAGTGTAATGAATAATGGTGTTATAAAACTCCTCAAGAAACGAAAGTTTCAAAGATTCCTGAAAATACAGGTTTAATTCTCAGTCATGAATTTATTTTTTATCATCAAGATGTCACGGCAAAAACACCTGGAGTTTCAAGAAAACCTTTTGTGAACCAATGAAAAAGAGTTGCGAATTCGTTTTCACACTGGATTTTGGAAGGTTTCATTTTTGAACAAATTTTTATCATTACCACGTTATTTCTTTTTTTGCTTATTGTGTGGTGTTGTCACATCGAACTTCCATTGGAAATTTGTAGTGGAGTGAATTCATCGTGAAATGTTTTTTAAAGAGTTTAAGATATCGAGGTATTCAGCCTTCGCTTGAAGAAACATCGTCAACCATGTTTCTTGCTGAATGATAATGGTTCGGACTTCCATTGT
The DNA here is from genome assembly GCA_032362365.1 of Zygogramma bicolorata. Taxonomy (NCBI): domain Eukaryota; kingdom Metazoa; phylum Arthropoda; class Insecta; order Coleoptera; family Chrysomelidae; genus Zygogramma; species Zygogramma bicolorata. The sequence continues at coordinate 256,316 of JAVJAQ010001994.1, forward strand.
CTCTATCGATAACTCTATTGAAACATGTTGTTAAGAACGAAAGAATACAAAAACAAATGAAATATGATAAATCCGAACGAAAGGTCGAAATGGATTTTTTTTCTCAAAAAACAGAATTAAAGATTTTATTGATCAAAGAGAACAATGTTTCGACATGAAAATCGGGATATCGCATACAAAATATTAGTCAAAAAAATGCAGATAAAGAAATGAATGAAAGTGGGTACACCCAACTTGAAACTTGCTTTGAATATTTATTCATAATATTTCATTCATTTCCTTATCTGAAATTCTCTCACTTATATTTTACATTCGATATCCCAGTTTCCTTGTCACAATATGATTTCATTTATTTCTTCATTTGCATTTGTTTTGACTATTATTTCATATTCGATATCTCAATTATCCTGTGAGAACATTGTTTTCTTTGATCAATCAAACCTTTAATTTAATTTTTTTACCAGAAAAATCCAGTTTCAACCTTTCGTTTGTATTACCTTATTTGATTTGTATTCCTTTCCTTTCGTTCTCAACAGCAGCTTTCAATAGAGTTAATGATACAGACAATGGAAGTCCTTACGATTATCATTCAGTATTCAGCCTTGTTATTCATTTTTATTCACCGATAATTACGTTTTTTTCATATGGAGCAATATCTATTGCTTTCCACAATCGGATTTCTCTTGGAAAGAACTTTTAGAAAATATAGGGTTTCATCGAACGATTCAGAAGTTGTGCTCAAAAAATATTGAAAAAGCAATTCTATTCAACAGCCCCCATTTTCAATAAAAACTCAGTTAGGGATCCTAATTTGTCATGACAAAGTTTTGGAAATAAATAATTTTGCCACACAATCTTTTTTCTAATATTTGTTGAATCAGAATTTGAGAACAGTTTCCCAACAAATTTTCAGAATGGAACACCCTATATATTATTTCATGAGTGAATTACAGTTGAACAGTATTTTCCGAGAATATACTGTTATCAGATATAAAGGCTGGATATTGTTTCAGTGTTACTTCTCAATTGGTCAAGAGGTTATTATATGAATTCCCTATTATTTCATAAACAGACGTGTAATGGGGTACACATTCTCTACGAGTTTCACCTTTCGGTACAGAATCTTGGAAACATAACAAATTGGTCAGGGAAAACCTGGAGATGTCAGGAAATAGATTTTGACGAAAGTGCTGTCCTGCCATTGCTCCTACAATTTTCGACTTCTGAAGGTTTTCTTTCGGGGGCGCCAGCTTATTAACGGAAAAACTCATTTCAAAACCGACTGATGTTTCGTTATGAAATCAGCCAAATGAATTGTGAATTTATAGGAGTGACAATTCACAAGCTAGTTTGGGGCTTCAGTTCTTTTTTTTGTCTTATTAATTTGCAATTCATGATTTGCATTCATTCAGAACATTCATTTCGAGTGAATTGTGGCTTGTGAATTCAATTCACGACAGTGGAAGATTTGTCCAATTCTGGTGCAATTATGCTCAAAATTAAGGGTGCGTATCAGTACGACGAATTTCCACTACGCCGAAAAGCATCCCCACCTCTTACGTCACCGAAACACGATCGTTATCTAAGCTGGATCAAATTCAGCGTAATGGGAATTCGACGTTGTGCCACACTATATGCACTTTCGATATCAGAGGCACAGAATAGGTACTACGGCAAATTACGAACCATCGTTCGGTCATCATTCGGATTTTTTATTTATGAGGAAGGTAAATACGTCGAATTCCCATTATGCCGAATGGGATCCAGCTTCGATAACGATCGTGTATTGGTGACGTAAGTGGTGGGTATGCTTTTCGGCGTAGTGAGAGCTCGGCCTAATGGGAATTCGACGTAGGAAGAATTCGGCGTGATGTAATTCGACGTAGTGATACGCCCCGAAAAATAACAGTAATATTTGTATTATATGCGCATTTTCGTGAACAGAATCTGAGGTGGATTGTCCAGAATGAAGATCTCGATTCTTTTCTTGAATTCATGAGATCTGAAAATTTCATTTTACTTTTTTTTCTTCGTCAAATCGGAAGTTCACTCTCACATCAATTCGTCGGAAAAAAACCGTGATAAGTTATAATCGAACTATTCTTCTATTCCACCAGCAAATCATCTATCGAGCACTTGGAATTATTTTCCTCCTTGACGACTCCACGACCCAGATTTGCCGGAAATTTTTTTTTCAGGTCGTCAGGTGCGTTCTTGATACAAGATTTTCTTATTGAAACCGCAAACTTCTCTCGTCGACCTCGACCGTTTGTGTTGTTTCTTGATTTATTGTTTGTTCTTCCTCTTGGATACACTCTACCGATAAGGAGCAATGACCTCGAAATACCTGCTGGGTTTTTTTCTCTTCGCAGATATTTGCGAATTGAATCCCTTGCAAGTTGTGTGGATCTACAGTGGCGAATTTGGGGAGATTCCTCCGAAAAAAATGGTCATGATTAAAATGTACACTTCCTGCAATGCAATGTGAAGACCGAAACATCCACTTTTCTTGTGTTTTTTTTTTTGTCACCTTGATGTAAAACTATTCAGAATTCAATACAACTATTTCCAAATCAATCTGAATTTCTGAGTGGACTTTGAAAACTTCGAATCAATCGAGCTGAATTTATGAAGTTATTTTCATTTTAAGATATTGCATACGAAGCTTATCATCATCAGGCTATTGTAAAATCGAAAACTGATCAACTTTTTCCTGGACATCGTCCAATATTTATTTTTTTTTATATTCCGATTACAATTCCATATGTGTTGAATACAACTGGTGTAGAACATGATGAATTGGTGAAACAGATGATCTCATGTCTGATGACTTTTGATTTTTATATTACTTGACAATACGAAGAATTGATGAATCACTTTGCTTTCAGAAATATCATGAGTTGAAAATAGAAAAAATCGGTTAACCTGCACTTATTCGTCCAGCTTATCGCTCTGTCATGGGGTGGAATTATTTGTTTGGAAAAATTTTGCTTCCAATAATTCATTATTCTGTGGAATTTCTGAGTACTCTACAGGAAACTGAAAATTGCATCTTAACCATCCCATCCCATCGAAGGGGTCACTTATCATAGAGTTGAGTGGGGTGAACATCCATTAGCACGCTTACAAGATGCAGTGCGGAAAATATCACCACTTCTATGGATGTAATACATCCCTCAAAGTCCCTAATGGATTATATTCAGGTTGAAAGGCAAGTCTCTGAGAAGCGTATCAGATAACCTGATGGAGTGGTACTCACTTCATAATATCATAATGGATAACACATCCAGTGGAAAGTGGGGTGGTTAAAATCGACTGTGTAGAACAGAAAAATGGAATTGAATCAGAGATTCAATTCCAGGTAATGTTCATCGAATATGTGTTGTTAAAATAACTCTTGTATGAATAACTCAATCTTCCACAGAAGTGGTTGTACTACTTTTCCACATGTAGAATAAAGCTTCAGTAGGTTCAATCCTCAAAGACAGAAGGAAGTATGTAAGTTACACTTGCCTATCGTACTTCTGATGTCTGGGATATATTGGGAACAGCTGTCAATATTGTAGTAATTATACATCGGTGCAATATTTTATGGCAAGAAACAATAATAATCCTCTTCTCTATTCTCCCTTATTATAAGGCAAGGTGGTTTCAATAGCTGGTGAACAATTTTGTGTTGGCTCTTGGGGCACTACAATTTTTTTGTGTTTAAATCTCGAACACCCCTAAATGAGATAGTCGAAGACTGGCTGAGCCTTGAATTATTAAGGTGAAAATTTGTAATAAAAAAAAATGTTTTTGAAGCATTCTGAAATTTTCATATCCTCAAGTCGAATATTCAAGGAAATGAGAAATGAAATAAAAATTGAGTAGTGGGGTCGTAATGTTAATCAGAATGTTGAAAAATGATTAATTGAATAAATAAAAAAAAGATTTGGGAGCACGCTGGCATATCGGGATAGTAGTTAATATGGATACTCAGAGACAAATAATTTCAGAGCCCCATATCAACTTGATGGAATTTTTTCCTGACAGACGATCAAGAAAGTTCCATATGAGTGCGGGTGAATAGCACTATGAGACAGAGCCTATAATATCGGCTATACCTCTCGCTCAAGGTTGCTGCGTCGCGAATTACCGAAGACATTGATTTGTGAGAAATATGATCTGAAGAAAATCTCAAATAAAAATGCAGCAAAATTAAAAAAAATCTGTTAACATATAAAGCTCACAGCAAAGATAAACCTATACCTTTAAGAATTGTGACTCAACACCTTGTCTCCATGCAAAGTCGAATTATACCAACAATTATTGAGATCCCAGCATATTACAAGTATTTGACGTTATGCTCATTCACGTTTTCTTTTTTCCTTTATATCAGAAAATAGTGGCTGATATAAAATAAATTTATTGAAAATTCGTTGGTTCATTGGTTTGAGGAACCCTAGTCGGATCTGTAATCCCTACTGCTTCGATCCAGTGGCATCAACCAATGACCACTCCTCGCACCGGGGACAAGTGATGACTGGCTTTGAGAATCGTTAGTTCTGAGCAGATGCAATCAACCGAGAATGAAGACCTTCTACTCATTATTATTATTTTTATCACACTCCTTTATACGTTGCATTATTTTTATTATCATAAGGAATAAAATAATTCATCCTTTATTATTATTTATTATTTTTAACGAAGGTACGCATGGGTGCTGTAGGTCACGTGGTCTCAATCGCGTCGCAGACCTCGAGCGAGAGGTACAGCCGATATAGGCTATTGATCGTCTGTTAGGCAACAATTCCTTCAAATTTATGAGGCTTCTAGGGATCATTTTTCTGTGAGTACTTATATTACTCTCACAGAATGCCAGCGTGCCTCTAGAACATTTTTTTCATTTGTTCAAAAAATCATTTTACAATAGTCTAGTTAACATATAGACCCGAAAGAATCGGTCTGGCTTTTAAATTCCTCAATTCCTTGACTATTCAACTTGGAGATATAAAAATGTTGAAATTCCTCAAAAACATCTTTTGATTAAAAAAATTCCCTTGTGAAAAAATCAAGGGTTGGTATGGTACCGCTACCCTCCAGTCAGACCTCGACTATCTCATCTGGGGGTCTTATAGGGACAATTAAAAAAAATTGTGCTTCAAAAAACCTACTGGAAATTGTCTACCAGCTTCTAGACGTCTATCTTGTTGTTCGTTCAAAATGGGTAACGTTTTCACTTTCAATTTGCGCTGTTCTTATTTCTCTCTCAACGCTTACAACTCACTTTTTTCGAAATATTCTGATTGCCGCTCATTCGACGCTTTATTTTCAGCATCCACGCTTTTTAGCGTCCTCACTTGAGAGCCCTTGACAGCTTTCCACCTCTTTGGTTCGTGTACCCGGCGTTACCGAATAAACCATTCACTAGGTGTTCACAATAAAATAAAATAGCAGCCAGCGACATAAATATATCAAGGGATTGAATAGTCTATATCAACGATGAAAATAACCTGAAATAATGTGAGCGCAATACATATGTTAATAGGATACTTTGGGTACTGAATATCTTAGTTTGCTTTGTTATATGCGCCGGTAATTCATATCTGGAACAATTTTCGAAACTGAGGAGAGTTTCTTGATCTGGCTGGTTTCTTTTCAGTCCTACTGGAAATCTGAAATAATTATTTATCAACTTCTGGTGACAATTCCTATGCAGTCGCAAATTCGCAACCTTGTTTGAGGAGCACAATATTTTTTTCAGAAGTAGAATTTTGAGCGAAAACATTGTAACTGTGAAATCCATTTTTTATACAATTCATAATCACTTTGGATTCGAAAACTTTATCAATGACGACAAAGTTTTTTTTGGTGACCAACATATGATAAGACATATTCGTCGTTTGTCTTACCTCTCCTTCTGGAAAAATCTGGAAATCCCAACATCAAAGGAATTCACAAAATTTCAGTACACCTGGTTCTGAACTGAACCAGATTGCAACCTTCACAATTATAAAGAAACCATTGAATATCAAGTTCACCAAATTTACTATACAAAGGAGATAGGCTGGTAACTAATGAATGCTAGGTCGTTCCGTGCGGTGGTCTGCAGGATTTTGGTCCTGCATCTGCGGTAGACATTGTCAAAGGTGTTGCGACAATGGTCGAAGTATCATTCTCTGCTGCGTGTCTTCGATAACATGTGGTCCAGATGATATAGGTCTCTATTCATCGGACCTAGAATCGGACCGTTAATTACTCCTAATTGATCCTTCAGGAATGTCTTCTCTCTCATTGGGAGAGTCTGTGTATATATATATATATATATATATATATATAAAGTACTCGCGTTATGTTGTTATATCGACAATTCCCTTTGTGTTCCGTTGACCGCGTTTTTATGCTCCTTTTCGTGGTATCGATATAGATAGAACCACAACTATACGATATTTGGCACACTCTCCTGGGTCTTTTACAGATCTGAGGAGTTTCCTGAATTATTTTCGTTGGCTTGAAGATGGCCCTCACCCCATGTTTTTCCAGAAGTCTTCCCATGTGGTTTGTCACACTGTTAATATGGGGCGAGAAAGTATGTCCATTATCAACTGGTTTGTGGCCATTCATTGGACACACCTATTTGGGTTGAAAGATTCGATAAATTACGTACGGCTTTGGGGTAGAAATCATCTGAAAAGGCGTTTTATAGATGACGCATTTCTTCCTCTAAATATTCCGGCCCAGAAAATCGCCTCGCTCTTTCCACCAAGGTTTTTATAACCCCTCTTTTCTGTCGACCATTGCCGCATCGCATTTTAGAATGTCTGCCGCAGATGCAGAGGATACGTTAGGCCCAAAAACATGCAGACCATAGCTCAGAAGCTAGGTTTGAACGAAAGCATTGCATTTTTGTAATTTTTATACGAGATTCTGATAATCATCAAACATTATTCATTCTGATAAAGAACGGAATTTAATCACCATTTGTATTCATCTCTTACTTACTAGTTCTGAAAGTAGTTGACTGATTTACAGAGTAGTACTTATTCAAAGTTCTATTGTCTATAAAAATCACTTCGTCAGATTTATATTTCGGAATCTAGGGCAGGTCGATGGATTTTTATAAAAGCTGTTGGACTGCCTCAGAGCTCTAATAAAAAAGTTCGAAAAAAAATATGTGCGATTTTTATTATATCAATTTTCAACAACAATTTACTGAAAAATGAGAAGCATAAGGAAAAAAACTGTTTAGAGCAAAGATTAACACCTAATAAATAATATTTGCATAGTAACTTCAATGTAAATTTATTCATATTTCGCAAAAGTGATGAGTCATATTATTATAATAAACTATATTATTATAGAGTGGCTCTCTTTGATGCCCTCAATTCATTTTATTTCTCAAAGGGTCAACTCAATATAATGAAATTTTGGATTATGAATACTGGATGTCGGAGTGAAATTGACAGATGAAAATTTCAAGATGGGTAAAAAAATCAAAGAAGGTCTAGTGACACATAAAATAAGCTCCTGAAGAATAATGCACAATACTGGAATTCGAAGTCATTATCCTCACGTACTACAAAATCGCAGTACATTCAATAATTGCCTGAATACATCAAACTTCAACTCCATGATCTGAGATAATGAGCTGAGTTCGGTTCAGAACATCTTGACATAACAAAATATTATCCGATTTTTCACGCCAAACATTTTCGAACACAGGAAGATAACTATTGCTACAAATATCCATTATATTCAGGACAAAAAGCCCCCAGGCCATTCGATCATTTCGGAAGATCAACAAGTTCAAATAATTGGTGAGATGATAGTAAATCCTCAACAGTCTACTTCCACAGAGAATGTTTGTAAGGTGTGCCTTCTACTTGGTGGAGACTTTTGAAGAGGAATGAAGTATCATCCATACAGAATTGGAATGGTTAACTAGTTAACTGAAAATGGCCCTGATCGAAGAACAGAATTCTGTGAGATATCCAGAACATATTATCTCTATCCATTGAACAAAATTCAACAGGGGAACTGTATTTAAATATGCTGAAAACTACTGTTGACCCTCTTATCAACCACAATCGTGGAAGCAAATCCTTATGAATTCGATATGGATTTTGTATTCCAGCAAGATGGATCATCACTATATTGCACAAATAAAAAACTATTTGGCTAATACTTTTCTCTGTAATTGGATTTGCCGTCGAGGTCCTATGGAATGGTCAGCCCTCCCGCCAGATTTGACACCTCAAGCCTTTTTTCACTGAATTAATCTTATTCTATCGAATTATGATGTTAAATGTCGATGTATTTGGGCAATTATCAAATGATTCGCCATTCTGTAGTAGGTGAAGATATTGACTTTATATTCTAGGGTTGTGCAATATTCGTCAGGAACTTCGAAAGGATGTGTCTCAAAATCCCGCTTTCCATTTAATTTTTTTCCATATGGTGCCCAGTCGCCAATTTGAAACTTCCATCTATAAACTTATAATACAAAATATAGTATTCATAAATAAATTTCATTCTCCCAAATCTCATTTGTTATTGAACAATAATTTTTATGCTTCAACTGGTTCTTTTTTGGGAAATATGAATACATTCAAATGAAGTTAGCAAACGAATATCATGTATTACGTATACATTTTTGATCTAATCATTTTTTCTGTGTTTTTTTTCATTTTTAGTAAATTGTTTTTGAAAATTGTTGTAATCAAGATATCTGAATTTTTGTTTTTCCACTTTTTTATTTGAGCTTACAACAAACAACAATGCAGTTGAACAGTTTCAATGAGGATTTATTGACCTGCCCTGGATTCCGAGATATTAAAATTTCTACGCCTAACGGCACTCAACTCAAACCTATTGAAAAACTTAGGAGATCGAAAGAATCCAACCAAAGAAACTGAACCAATAAAATACAGATAATGGAATTGATATACACAGTAGATCAATGGAATATATAAACTCCAGACTTCAGAAATAAATGAGTAAACGAACAAGAAAAATTTTTCGAAGACCAAAATGGAGCCAGTCATACCAAAACTAAAAAATGTATTACGGTCAAAGAGAGGAATCCAGGCATTTGTAAAAGAAAGAATTCAAATGAGCGGAAAATGTATAATCGAAGAATCAAAAGAGAAATGCAGAAAATTTTGAAACCATCACTCTAGTTGAGGCCACTCATGACGTTTCGATTGCTGGTGTCCGCAATCGTCTTGGGGTCGAGAATCAAAAAAAAAAAAGATCAGTTTAGGCTGGCCTCAGGAGAGAAAATATTGTTAATGAAAAAATGTGGGCTTGGTGAAAATTATGATCTAGAATTTATGATTCATTTTGAAATTCAACAAGAGAACATTAATAAATAGCAATATACCAGTTTTCAGCGTATGCAGATTGGCGTTTTTATATACTGAAGAGCAGTGTAGAGAATGAATACTCATGTAGGAATATTTAATAGCCACTTCTTTATGTGATATGTCTTCAGAATCGGTGCTCATTTTTTGGAGTTTGGGTTGAAATGCGCCCACATTCCAAACTATCCCATCCCATATCTCAAATCCAGAGTATTCTCGTCGACTGTAGCATGCATCAGAAGTTCAGAGATTTGCCTACATCTGTGGAATATTCCACAAAGTGCTGCATCCTTATCAATTCAATATGTCTATTGGAAATGATCTGAGAACGGCAACTACATATCGTAACCGTGTCTTATACTGTATGTGCTTGCTATCAACTAGACATGAATAATTCGAAAATGCTTTCGCTACATTTTCATTTTTCTCGCGTCACCTCGCATTTCTCCAACAAAATTTCAGTCATAAATCATATTCGGCTAAGTGAAATACACTCTGGTAGAGTGCTATGAGCAATCACCTGATATCGAACGACTATATGAAGCGATGCAAAGATGGCTTTTACCCACGTTTGATGTTGATGGACTATTCGTGGGATAACCGATGAATTCAACAAGGCTTATATTCAAGACCATGAACTATATATCTTACTTTCATGTATTTTTGATTACATACAGGTGAGATGCATATAAACCCTGGTGTGTTTATTTATACCTGTGAAAGTTTGGAATAAAAGTGACGAAACCTGGATTGCTTGATTTTTGGTGGCTAATTGATCTTTTGGAGGTTTTCGTACAATACCTACAGATGTCGCCCTCACGCTCTCGTCAGTCTTGTCTGAAGCTCAATCTGCACAAAGTGATCATTTGCAGTCCGCTTTTTCCATTTTAAAATTGTTTCGATGCGATGTTTGGAAGCAACGGAATCAATGTTTAAACATGATGAAAACGTATCGAATCACAAAGTGACATGACAATGTGGCAATTGACTCAACACTTGGCATCACATTTGAAAATGGAAACAAAATGTCTCCTGCTGAAAAAATAGGGAAAACCTCCAAAAGCGCCAATTATGTTTGTTGTTATGTGGAGTCACGGGGGTTTCTGGGCATCTTACCCATAGGTTTCTGAATTCGTGAATAGATATGGAAAAAAATTGACCCAAACCATTCTCATTCATCGAAAAGTGAATATTGGAAATAAATACAATTACTGATAGAATACGAAGATATACCTTCCCTGCAGAGTGTTTCTGAATACAAAGAAGGTTCAAGAAACGTACATACTCTGAATCGTTCCACCTGCAGTAACGGAAATCATGTCATTGACGCAGTGACTGAAACAAAGCCAGTTGACAGAATGGAATGAAATATCGATCAATTTGTGACGATAATACTGACTGCACACATATGTCTTTTTAGTTTTTTCCCCATGAAAAAAATTATATTTCATCAAAAAAAGTACTGAATTTTCACTTCGAAATATTTAACGATGAAAAGGTCTAATTGGCAAAGGATTGACCTTCATTATCATTATCTGAAGACTATCCAATAGTTCTAAACTGAATGGGAAGTTGTTGAAAAATTCAAATGAGACAAAAAACGAAAATATGAAAGAAACTAATGAAACTGGTAATTAGGAAAAAAAATAACCAGTGAAAAAATATCTTAAACGAATACCAGTGAGAAATTTTTGTTATAGTTTCTGAGGAACGGGAGCGGATTCGATGTATGAAACGTTAACGATAAATTGTGGTACGATACAAAAATAAGAAAAGTGCGAATAATTAAATAAACTATAACAAAAACGATAAAAGAAGGAAACATTCACATCAGGTATTGAATTCCAGAAAGATTGAAATGAAATAGAACATAATCCAAAAATTCAGTTTATGTCCAATGAAATCACGAGGTTTAGATCGCTTACCGAAAGAGTTGAGTAGTATCAGAGTGGGGGTTCGAAATACTACCACTCAACTGAAAATATTGCAACCAGATTGGATTGATGAGTTCGAACATTGGTATCAATTGATTCAACGGTAAAGTTGATAATTTCAACATTGTTCTTCGTTTTGGTGTGCAATTCCAATTATCTAGTATTTTTGAATGAAGGAGTCAAATATGAGTAGTAAAATTTGATACTTTGATCCTATGATAATCAATTCCAGAGGAAATGATTCTTATATCTCCATACATAAGCTAGATCAGAAATTATTTTGAAGAGTCCAGAAGGATATAAGCGTAACATCGGCACGTAGATATATACCTATAGCATACTACAACGTCTTGATATTTGGAATAATACCTGTCTGAAACTTTCTCTTTTCAGGGGATGATGGACTGAAATTCATGAAACTAGGGCGCTCGACCCACATTTCTGTGATTACCGAGTTGAAATGTCATGCATTTTGTTCAAGAAAGCAGATGCCTGCAGACATACTCATGATTTAAAAAACAGAGCAACAAACATTCAATTGATATTAAGTGAACATAACAAAGATATATGGCATACATACATTCCAAGTCATTTTGATCCCTATATTAGACAGGTTTGCGTGAGATGAAGCTCATATTTATGTTATCAATCGCATCGTGTTGTTAGACAACTGATTATATGAAAAAATGCAATTGGCTCACGCCAATCAATTACACCTGTAAACAAACTGTACCTGTTACCGGAATGCGTATTATCCCTCATTGAAAGGATGTATGCATCGCATCCATCGATAAAACCAAACCCGTTCAAAAAATTCTCGGAGAAAGAGTCTTCATATCCCTCGAATCGAATAAGAATGATTGAAAATTGACTGCTCTACAATTGTCATACTCTATGTCACATGAATATGATATTCCAGATGTGAAAAGATTACGTTTGACAATAATGACAATAATCCCGAAATTTACTCATTTCTTACCCACTTTCAGCTTGATCTCCTAGAAAAAAACGAACTCGGAATAGTAGTTGTACAACAAGAGTGAATATGGTGGCCATATCACACGTGGACGAAGTTTGAACACGATGCCATAGGCGAGTGCTCAAACGTTCGAGGGCGATAGGGCCATTATCCATTGTACAGTTGTAGAGTTGATTTTTCCTTCAAACAGCTGAATATTTCAGTACTCTCTTTCAAGTATCATATTGATAATCAATTTCAGATATAGATTATTTTTTCCGATACCTATAAAAATTCAAATGCAAGAAACTTTAATTCAATTCAATATCGAACGATACCAATTAAACCAATGACAAATTGAAAGAAGGCCAAAAACATCGGTTTTGGTGAGACTTGAACCGACGCGACGACTATGAAGTGGATCATCTCAGAGTGCCAACGCTTTACCAGCTCTGCCACCCGGACTGTCTAATTTCAGTTGATTCTTGATGTGGAGAGTTGATGTATCAAACTTGATCAAGTTTATTGAAATCATAGATTGAATTAAATATAAGTGAATTCATTTACGCTCTAATGAAACAACTTGTATTTCGTGTTTGTAGGTAGAATAGATCAGAATTGTAACGTTTCTATAAGGTTGTTCCTGGTAACCAAGTATTCTGTTTTCTGTGATTGATGGAATTCATATACTAGCTTGTGTGGATATAAAAGCATATCCATTCAATCGAATGAGATCGCTCACTCATTTATTTATTGAACTTTGAAGAAATCAGCATATTTACCGGGGGGGGGGGGAAGTAATAAAATATATGTTTCGACATCTTTTGGTATTTTCCTTCTTCTTCCTCTTCGCAGCTTCTATTCATACATAACCAAAATACCATCCGAATTGATTTCAATAAAATGTAATTCCGAAAATGTGTAACTGTTCCCACACGCCATCACATATATATATATATATATATATATATATATATATATATATATATATTATCCATTGTACAGTTGTAGAGTTGATTTTTCCTTCAAACAGCTGAATATTTCAGTACTCTCTTTCAAGTATCATATTGATAATCAATTTCAGATATAGATTATTTTTTCCGATACCTATAAAAACTCAAATGCAAGAAACTTTAATTCAATTCAATATCGAACGATACCAATTAATATATATATATATATATATGTGATGGCGTGTGGGAACAGTTACACATTTTCGGAATTACCTTTTATTGAAATCAATTCGGATGGTATTTTGGTTATGTATGAATAGAAGGTGCGAAGAGGAAGAAGAAGGAAAATACCAAAAGATGTCGAAACATATATATATATATATATATATATATATATATATATATATATATATATATAGAAATACGGTATGTTGTTGGGGATGCAGTCAAATTACTGGGCTGTTGTTTAAAGAATACTCTTTTTTATCTGGTCGAGCTTTCGAGAATGTTTATTCCCTTTATCAAGACATCTACAAAAATTTTTCAATCATCAAAAACAGTTGTAAAACATTAAGAAAAAGTGTACTTACTAACGTGAGGTTATAGTAAGAAGTCAGACGTAAACTGAGACACAGAAAACTGATACTTTTCCTCATTTGAAAACGAGTCACACATTACATTCAACATTACATATATATGTATGAAACTTGTTTTAATTCAAATTTTTGGAAGATTAAAATTTCTTACCGGCACGTGCTCGGAGGTAGTTACCAAATGAGAGGAAATATTTGAAATTTGATAATTGACATGTGAAAGACATTTGAAGTTTTGAATTTTTGAAATTTGACAGAGAAACGGCAGGGTTACCAAAAGGTACACCACAAAACATGACCAACTCATAACCGAAGTACTGTACTCAGGGTCAATTGTGTACTTCGGTTATGAGTTGGTCATGTTTTGTGGTGTACCTTTTGGTAACCCTGCCGTTTCTCTGTCAAATTTCAGAAATTTAAAACTTCAAATGTCTTTCACATGTCAACTATCAAATTTCAAATATTTCCTCTCTTTTGGTAACTACCTCCGAGCACGTGCCGGTGAAAAATTTTAATCTTCCAGAAATTTGAATTAAAATAAGTTTTATACATATATGTAATGTGTTACTCTTTTTCAAATGAGGAAAAGTATCAGTTTTCTGTGTCTCAATTTACTTCTGACTTCTTACTATAACCTCACGTTAGTAAGTACATTTTTTCTTGATGTTTTACAACTGTTTTATAATGATTAAAATTTTTTTGTAGATGTCTTGATAAAGGGAATAAACATTCTCGAAAGCTCGACCAGATAACAAAGAGTATTCTTTAAACAACGGCCAAGTAATTTGACTGCATCCCCAACAACATACCGTATTTCTCCTTAACTAGTCAGTCAAGACTACCCTTCGCTTTCTTATATATATATATATATATATATATATATATATCAATACATCATCTGCCGTTCATAAGGCCAATCCATTTCAATTGTCGAAAATGCCGCCAATTTTTCAGTAGCCAATCCAAACGTTGCTCATTTACAGAAATCAATGTGATAAATCATTAAAATATGTGAGATATCATTGGTATTCCAGATGCTTTCATTGAAGCGAAGGATTCATGACATATTCCAACCTCTACGTAGGAACGTGACATTAACAAATAAAGTAAAGAGCTTCATGGAGGTCTCCCATTCGCAATACCTTCTTGAAACACAAAATCATTTATACAAATATTGTTCATTCCTTGTTCATTCTGTAGAATCATTTCGAATGACTGTGGAGCAAATGGTACAAAAATTTTGGCAGAATATAAAATTTCTTTCGATCGGCATCGTTGAGCAATATTTTTCTCTCAGGGGAAATTATTTTCTTTTCGACTCTGTATGTACTATTCTCGGTAACATCGGCAGCAGCCCCTCTTTTTTCGACTCCAAAAGCATTCGTTCGACTGCATAACAAAATACTTTCTCCTATCCCGATCATAAATACTTGGATACAAACCGAATCATTAAGTGCTGATGAAAAACCGTTCAAAGAGATAATCGAAAATTTCTATGTCGTGTCTTTTTTTTCCATTCCATCCCACATCAGCTTTTCCATTCAATCATGAACGAAAAAAAACGAATCCACTTCATGTAGCATCAAATGGACACGAATGTTTTTGAACTGGAAGCGTTTAAACAATAATAGCTCCAACACTACGTGAAAATGAACGGCATCGTGTTATAGAATTGCCTGATTTTCGAAATGCTGCCGGCAATTCTATTGAAATCGGAACGCTTTGGTTGCGAAAGTGTATATATATAAACCTTTCAATTCAGCTTTTAGTCCAGAAATAACGTTGAAATGGCAAAGTTCATGTTGGTACTTCAATGTTATTTTCGGGTAGGTATCAAAATTAGTGTTTGAATTGTACTTCGACGTGGAAATGCAAAATTTGTGGAAAATGTGAGATTTTACTTTCGATAAAACACTTGGTGAGTATAATGAAAAGAGCTGTGCTGAAAAAGTAACAATAATTATGATAACTGATATGTTATGATTGAGATCATTCTCCTATCAAATTCTAATGATAACAAGTTGAAAGTTGAGACCTTGTTGATCCTTATTTTTTTGTGTCTTTCTGTTTGTTTATCTGGGGGACTATATATATCACAATTCCATGAAACTGCCAAGAGATGTATAAATACTATGTTATTTGCATTGATGTAATATTATTTGGCCAACACCACTCAATTATGTATTCCCAGATCATCTAGTGTGTTTCCATCAGTCGATAGAAAAAAGACTAGTCGGAATCAATGACGTATTTGACAAATAATAAATGATTCTCGAGTGAATTCGGGTAAATACCTACTATCAATGTATTCTGTTATTTCAATAACGAAAAAGGATTTTTCATAAATGCAGCGCCATCTCTATCGATAAGAAGTTAAAATCTGACGATATAAGGACTGAAAAAGATCAAGCAAGAAGGCCGTATACGACAGTGCTTCAATGTTTCACAGCTAGTGTTTTTTTTTTCATGGAAGCCGTCTGACCTGTCTTTCACCACTAGGTCTCCGGAAAGCACCTCAGCCTCTAGGGCTTATTGCGCTCTGCTTCCCTTTATTTCATGATACCCATTCCAACAACTTTGTCCCCTGCACAAGTTTGTGCAGGTTGATTGCTGGGTGTTTGTCATATTCTTCTGGATCCAGAATTGGTTTTCCATATATTTGTTGCCTTTTGTGATCCAGAGCCTCACATTCGCAGAGTACGTGTCAAGCTGTCTCCGCCCCTTTGTTACATTGTCTGCAGCTAAGGTCGCCGTTGTAGAGCCCTATCTTAATCAGGTTTCCTTTGGATGAACAGTGTCCAGTCAGTAGTCCTGTTATAATTTTTATCTGATTGGTGTTACACTGAAGCAGGTTTTCAGTCTTTTTCTTCAACGGTCCTTTTATGAAAGTTCTCCCGTGGGCATTGCTAGCTAGATTATCCCACTAATCTCTGTGTTTTGTTCTCACCCAATTCCTTATGTGATCCCGTACCATCGTTTTGGGTACCCCCACTGCTGGTTCGGGTCCTGTATATGGTGTCGATGATCCTTGCCTTGCAAGCTCATCAGATTTTCCACAGCTAGTGTCGGCACCAATGTTCATAAGCAACTCGAATTCTTAATTCTCTAGATCTTCATGATATTGTATACTGAATCTCGGGAACAGCTCTAACGATTTTCATGAAATATAGTACTCATGCAGGCGATCAAGTAAGGTTTCCTATTTAAAAAAAGTCGCCCTCGTGATTTTTTATTCAAATAACCATTTCGTATTTTTTTATTATTATGTAAGTACGATCGAAAAATATTATTCATATTTCATTAGTATATAACTCGTATCTGAATATAATTTCCAAAAAACACGATTTCCAAAATAAAAATACTGAGAAAAGCTCAGTCATGCAGGTATGAATGCGTATGGTCTCCTTTGATATATTTCTTCTCGTTTCTATCAAAAATCAGTGGTATTTGGAGTTATCAGATTTGTTCCAAGATTTTCGGAGTAAACATTTTTTTCTGAAACAAGTCAAGTCGAAATATACTTTATTGTCAGAAGAAAAAAACTTCTCATTGACAAATCATTAATATACAAACTATAACAGAAAAAGATGAATAAAAATAAATCATATGCAACATTTATGTGTAAAAATGTGAATCAAATATCAATATATACAAACTCTATTAAAAAGAATATATTTTTCTTTTTTTTAGTTTGGTTTATATTTATTCCAAGAATAGGTCATCAAAAAATTCCTGAGTGGAATACTATGCTTTTTCAACTATAAGATTTGTTTACCTCCTTTCTGAAAATTTCACAGTTCTCGATTTTTGTCAGTGTGTTGTGCCATACTATAGTAGTATCATTTGCAAACAGGGTAAATTAACCTCTGATATTCATTAGTGTCAAGTCACTGAAATTAGGTTGAACCTAATATCAATCCCTGAGGAACCCCACAATTATTAGGTCGTTCTGAAGAGTGTTTTCCCCTAACTACTTGGCTACGATCTTTCAGATAAGATTTCAAACACATCGATTCGCATCCATATTGATCACAACAGCCTCCATGAAAAAGTAATACTGTCAAAGTGCTCACCCAGATCTTCGTGAGCCACCATCAAAACACCATTTCCTGGTAAATCTGATATGCACAGTCGAGCACAAGCAAATTGAATTCTCAATTTGCTCTCTATATATAAAGAGTGGAGATTACCTCCTTGGCAGAATCTTATTTTCTGGTACACATCGGTTCATATCTATCTTGATCACAATAAAAGCCTTCATAAAAACATAAAACATATCAAAGTGCTCTCTTTTATCAACGAATACCGCTATGCAAATATATATCTTACAAATAACGCCGAACGCTACCAAAATGTCTGCTTCTGAATTGAAATTTGTTAATTTCATGTGAAAATTGTTTACAAATAAAACTTTTCGATACATCTAGAAATTTTCAATATTTGTCTGTCCAAAGCAAGTAGGTAGTACCTCATTCAACTTCCACACAATAAGGTTTCTGGATATATGAAAGTCAAGAGGGGTGCAATCGGCAGTCTTCAGAGGCCAATAAACACAACTTAATCCAACTTTAAATTTCTTTCTGCCTTCCTTTTTGAATTCTCCCAATGGATCCGACATATCTTTAGGTTAGCTTTTACAGTTCTATGACAGTGTCAAAAATTGAATTGCATCTGAAATATCCCTTTCAATTTTCAATACACATAAACTCGCAACTCTCTTCATCAGATTAGCCTCTATAAAAGCAGAATGCTGTCAAAGTGCCCACCCTCATCTTTCAACGCCGAAATTCACAATCTTTTTTCTTCTCATCTATGTTTCTCATCCTATGCCGTTGAAATTTATGTATAAGTTGACCTGGTGAAAAGAATGGAATCGGGGGAACTTGAAGGCCATTGATTTTGATTAATCACCATTGGTTGGTTATTGAACGAAACTGAATGCATTTGGTCTCTCTTGGTGTTTTTTATCTTCATGATAAATCAGTTTGATTGAAACTATTATCTAGATTACTTTGGAAACTGAAATTCATTAGAATGTCACGTTTCAAATTTCCGCTTGAATATCCAGACTGGAGGTATCCTGCTAAAAGAAATTCAATTCGTCATGCTAATAAATAACAATAATTTACGTCTTCATCATTGTCATCCTGAAATTTCACAGGAAAACAGAAAAAAAAAAGTTTACATGAAAAAATCACTATTAATTTCTTGACTCGTATCCACTTCGATAATAAAATAGTGTGTGAGAACATAATTTCGTCGAAGTGAGCAAGGAGTGGAACCCAAACATTTTCACCCCGTAACTGAAAGGCAAATAAATACCGAATTCGATGAATTATGATACTCCTAACTCGATCGGCTGAGGGTGTGCGCCTTTGTAACCCAGTCTCGGAAAACAAAATTTAGTCATTTAATATTTCCACTGCTTGTCGGTCTAGGCTGAATTTCATCTCGCCCAACACCGTTGTTAAAGAGCTGTATGACGACGAGTATGAAATTAGGAGGGTCAAAATCGAACTCAGCTGAATAGGGCCATGCCTTACTGTTCATTAGTAATATAAGTGACATATGAAAATTGTCCTTCGAATTATTTACAGTCGACTTTTTGTTCTGAACAAAATAAAATATTGAAGAAGCTTGACTAACATCCATCTTGATTCCAACAGATTCTTCAAAAGTCAAAAGTGTCAAACTGCTCACCCTCATCTCCCAAAGCCACTAGAGAAAGTTTAATTCGTGGCAAATCTAATACTCTATTTTGTTTTCTCAAAGGACGCTGTGAGGTTGTTGAGGTATGCCCACTTCATATTTCTTCAATGTTATTTGAAAAATTCACGAGAAAAGGCAATTCAATCAATCTTTTTAATGAAGAATACTGCTTGAATCGAGAAGTTCTTTAAGCCTCAGGAGGAACCTCTCTCGGCAAGGAGTTTTAAAGTTCAGCTGTTCTATTCAAAAAGATCCCTTATCGAGAGAGGTTCGACAGATCTCCAAGCTCACAACAAAGGGGTTGGACTCCTGTACTCATCAGGTCATTGCAGAAGGGTGGAAAAATTATAAATAAATAAATAAAAGGAAGTCGTGTTTGTTACACTATTTATAACTCAAGAACGGCTCAACTGATTTGCCTGAAAATTGGTAGGTAAGTAGCTTGATAAGAATGATAATAATATGCTTTATTATCATAAGACATAATCTTGTTGATATAGCTCGGGTAGTAAATACTTGAAAAAAAAATGCAATATATTCCAAATGATAATAAAAATACATGTGTACAAAGTATGCTAAAATGGATATTTTAAAACATAACAATATATGAAAGAGTAGAAGTCAAGTTTATAGAAGAGAAGACACCTCTAAAGGGGTGAAAAACACGCGCCAAATTTGCATGGGACAACGTGATGCTTCGGTCCAATCTACTTCAAATTTTGCATAAAAATTCTTCAACAGAATAGATGGAAGACGTGTTTCGTATTATATTAAAATTAATCTCCCAGAAGGATTGAAAAGGGGTAGAAAGTTATTTTCGGGGTTAATCACAGCCTGAACCGCTCATCGTAGAGATCAGAAACTTGGCGGGTGTGTTGTTTTGTATGACTTAGGCATCCGATAAGAAAGGGTTTCACGAAATTCCACCCCTGAGGGTGCGAATAACAGTCTAAATTTGTATGGGACATCGTAACTCAATCTACTTCGGATTTTGCAGAAACCTTCCTCAACAGAATCGATGGAAAAGGTGTTTCGTATTTTATCGAAATTAATTGTCTTACTGGACGAAAAAAGGAGTTCATAACAATATCGACTTCTTTCAATCGCTCTTTTGAGTGCGTCAAGAAGGAAAATCTGTGATGAACCTGATAAAACTTAACTAAAAACTACACAATATAATTGCATCCCAACGAAGTTACGAGTCAGCTAGTCTATATTATAATTCAAAATGTTTTTTATCAGTTCAAGCCAAGTGGAATCCACCCAGTTATGTACACAATGAGCCTCCTGGTCAGAAGAACTCACGACCCACTCAGGACGTCAATGCCTCACCAATTATTTGTGATTGAACATATATATGAATAAGGATGGTCTCTCTTGGTATATTTCTCCTTCTCTTTTCTATCAGATATCAGTGAAATCGGTAGATATGAGATTTTTCACAAGATTTTCAGAGTGATCGTTTTTTACTTAAACAACATCCAATCCTTCAATATACATCAACTCACATCCATCTTGATCACGACAGCCTTCATAAAAACGTAACACTGTCAAAGTGCTCACCCTGATCTCCCAAAGCCCATATCGAAACTCCATTTTCTGGTAAATCTGATACGCACAGACACACTCACGCTGTGAATGAAGGACTCCAGCGAAAGTGTGCATGTAATGGAGACTAATTGTTTCTTCAGTATCGATGGCAGTTCTGATGGATGAGCGTCTAACGTGATCTCTTAGATATTGCCTGCGCTTTCAACGTTCACTTCTTTGGAATATGCGATAAAAAGCGATCCGTATCCCTATTCTTTCACATGCGATTTCGTGTGGCTCGGGTAGGATACGAAAGAGAATTATTTTTTTTTTTTGATATGCGCCATGCTAGCGTATTCGATATATGCTTCGGAATTCATTTTTTGTATCGCAAAGAATTA
Organism: Zygogramma bicolorata; assembly: GCA_032362365.1. Taxonomy (NCBI): domain Eukaryota; kingdom Metazoa; phylum Arthropoda; class Insecta; order Coleoptera; family Chrysomelidae; genus Zygogramma; species Zygogramma bicolorata. The sequence continues at coordinate 277,738 of JAVJAQ010001994.1, forward strand.
CGATAAGAGGAATATATTCCTTGTTGAGTCAGAGTTTTCAAGATGAACATATATTCCACGAGAATGATTGGAAACTTTGATGAAGGACAATATTTTTTTGAAAGAACACTTGGTCAAACAGATGAAGCATCGGGCTCTTTACGACACTTATTTACATGAAAAAAATATCACATTTTTATATAACTCATTCATTGACAAATCCCGTCCAGCCGTTTCACTGAAAAATATCTTTTTCAACACCATAGATAATCATAATTTGATGATACAACTATGTATAAATAATGAGAGAATGATGATTTGTTCATTCTTGAAGTTGTTTGGAACCATCCTGTGAATGCCAACGTTCAGACAGGTACATAAACAGAAATATGTATGAGAATCAATTTTTATATTTCAAGACAAATAAAAAGATAATAATTGTTCTGAACTTGCGTTGAGCTTGTTTCTAACTGTACCACTAACATTATAGACAATTCAAAAGAATTGTACATGGTATTTCAATCCGGATACTGAAATATCAATTGAGAAACAGCACATCGTGAAGATCCCGACGCAGCTTGAGAGGAACAGTAAAAAGCAGTTGGACAAAATATCGGTCGGTGCAAATAGGTCACTCTTATAGTCTTCATTTCCACATACTTACCACCTATTCCTAGCAACCCTGAAGTAGTTCTGAGCTGTTTGAAAGTATAGTGACAATCAATTTATTTCAGATTTGGTTTCTTATTATTTGACTTTTAGGATCAAAACACATTTTTGTTCTTCCGGGATAATCCTATATTTGGCCTTTATCAAAATTCGGCACTTTCATCGACACTGTGAAATCTGACAATATACATATACCAACAATAGGAAACTACACTGAGGAAATTCAAGTGACATGCGTCAAATTAATTAGCATTCTTCATCTCACTCACTGAAGCAAGAGCAATAATAGAATATTTTTGTACACTTCAAAAAGGCGTGGCTTTGACCGAATACATCATTGGATCCTCTCTATATAGTAGCTAATTCTGTGCTCAGGATGTAGATTGTAGAGATCAATTTCCTTACATAACACCAAACAAATGTTATTTGCACTCGATGCGCGTTTCTCTAACAAGATTAGCATCTCCAGGAGAAGAAAATTGATACTATCAATTTTATTTCCTCGAATATATATATTATATTCCATATATTGAACTAATATCAATGTAATATGAGAAGTCAACAATTTTCTTGGCAAGACCTTTTGCCTAGAAATTTGGTATAAATAGTTGAAATGAAATAGTAGAAAATCAAGTTATTGAAAACAGTATGGCTTCTTTTCAACTCATTTTCTTCCATACAACTAACTGGTTGCGAAAATATCAGTGGTGAAAAAAAAGTTGTCATGATAAAGACTCATACCGTATTTCAATAGGTTGAATAAATGGGAGATCCATCAGATTACATCACTACTAATGGGCATTTCAACCGGTGGAATGAAAGGGAATTTTCTCGCATTCTAGCTACAGGGTGTGAAAAAAATTGTCTGAAAACTTTCAATTATTATCCTCACGAAATTATAGAGCAGAAATTTGAAGAAAGAAATTCAAAAATTCCAAGATAAAATACAGAACTGGAGTGTTGTCACGACGTTTTTATTGCAGATATATATATATATATATATATATATATATATATATATATATACTGTTTGTGAATTCGTACGAGGCAGACGTGTTTGTTTGAGCTCATGCATTTTGTTTGTTGAAGCCGTTCCAGACCTCATAAAAACTCCATTCATTTTTCCATGTCAATGTGCAAATCGATAGAGTACATCTGTGAAGGTTGGTGAGTCAAAAGTTATCTAACTTGGCCTAATTATTGGATCCTTCAATACTATTCCATTCAAATACTCGGCGACAAAAGATACCGGAGATAGGGAAATTTTTTGCTTCATCTGAAATTAGTACGGGAAATTACCTCGGTCAGTTAGTTGAATATGACACAGACCACCGACGAGAAAATTGAGAGAATTTTTGGATTTCTCGAGAAACTCGACAAGAAGTTGGATAAAACAAATGAAACCCTTGATGAAATAAAAAACGATCTCTCAGGCGTTAAGGATAGATTAAAATTTTTAGAAGAGGATAACATCAAGCTGGCAAACAAAGTTGAATCACTCGATCGCATGCTACGAAAAAACAATATTGTTGTTTTTGGCATTGAAGATACTTCTGCCGCATTAAATTCATTTTGTTCGATCCTAGAGATCGACGTGGCATTACTTGAAGTCAACAATCTTTATTTCATTAGTAAGGAAAACAAAACAAAAATACTCAAAATAGAATTTGTTTCTTATCTGAAAAAACTCGAGGTTTTCCAGAACCTCAACAAGCTGAAGGGAAAGGGCATTTTTGTTGCCAACGATCTCTCTCCGGAGGAACAATCCATTCATAAAGAGTTGAGAGTATATTTGAACACAATAAAGAAATCAGGAGTGGAGGCTACCATTCGTAACAAGATGCTGGTAATAAACAATTCAGACTCATTCTCTCTTGAATATCTTGACTCTAATCCCGATTTCCTGGAGGCGATCTTGAAGAATATCAATCCGAACAAAAGAAAGGAACTATCCCCCGCCAAGGAGCCATTATCGAAGAGAACGCAGAATTCTCACCCCTACACTTTGCGAAGAAACTGAAAAGCCTTTTTTTTTCGTGTTTATGACATCGGTCATTATTTATTTATTTTTTATCCGACGTATATTTTTCTCCTCAACAATTTATGCCTATTTGTTGGTGGTTATTATTATGATAATTGTATCAGGTAAATAAATACGAATTTCTTATAATCACCTGGACTAGTTCTAGAGAAGACTTTCATACCTAAAATAGCCTTTCGTGTTTTTGTTATTAATTTTTTTTTGTTGCTGCACTGATAAGCTCTCATCCCAATAGATATATTTATTTCACTCCAGTACACAATGAAAAATAATCTAAAATTAGCACATTTGAATGTCAGGTCGATTGTTCCTCATATTCAGGAAATTAGAGACCTAGTTATGGATAAGTTTGAAATCATCTGTCTTACTGAAACATGGCTTTCACCGAATATTTCAGATTGGATAGTTGGTATTGGAGACTATTTGCTTTTTAGACGCGACAGACCTGTTGGCAGAGGTGGCGGAGTTGCCATATACATTAAACCGTTGTATAAGGCGAAACTGATAAATATTCCAAAGAACAACACTGAACAACTATGGATATCATATATCTCTAATAATAAAAAATATGCACTTGGCGTTTTGTACAGACCCCCCTCATTTTCGGTAGAAGAATTTTTGGATGATCTTGAGTTTTCCATCAGTAGCGTCGCGCCTAACTTTGACGAAATACTAATTACAGGCGACTTCAACATAGATATGTTGGATGCTGACAATGCTCCCACGAAAAAACTTAAATGTTTTTTGAAATCCTATGCTCTCAATCAAGTTATAAATGAACCTACTCGCATGAGTCCCACTAGCGGCAAGATCATCGATCTAATTATTTCCTATTTTTATACTTTTCGAGATTTCAGATCATTTGATAGCACACGTTTCAGTCACGATCTTGAACTCATAGACTTTTCTTGCATTTTTCGCGAAAATGATGTCGATGCAAAAGTCAATTCATTCAACCGTATCATTATTGCCTTATTTGACTTTCATGCTCCTTTGAGAACTGTAAGAATAAGCCGTCCCAAAGCTCCCTGGATTACCGATGTCATAAAAAAAATTATTTCTCTCAGAGATAAAGCACTCTCAAAATTCAAACGCACGAAACAGGTGGCTCACTTCAATTATTATAAGGATTTGAGAAATGAGACTAAGCGCGCTATTATGAGAGAGAAGAAAGCTTATTTGAAGTTTAAAATCTATCAGAACCAAAATAACCGTACATTCTGGAAAGAAATGAAAAATATGAATATAACTTCAAAACAACGATCTGAAGCCTTGCCTGAAAACTTGAGAAATCCTTCTAATATCAATGAACACTTTATTAAGTCATCTAAGTGTGATATTTTACCCGATTCTGATGTACTGAATTGCTATCTGAACAACACAAAACCTGGTATTCAAAATTTCAGCTTCCTACCTACTTCGGATATGGATATTTATAAAGTTTTGCTCTCAATCAAATCTAAAGCCTATGGTTGCGATAATATTAACTCCGTTATGTTGTTGAACAGTTGTCCCGTGGTCCTTCCAATTTTGTCCCATATTTTCAATTTCTGCATTTGCAATAACGTTTTTCCCCAAATCTGGAAAAAATCCTTCATCATTCCCCTACCTAAAACACCCAATCCTCCTGATTTCAAATCCCTTCGCCCAGTGAGCATTCTTTGCACATTATCGAAAGTGTTCGAGAAAATTATATTTTTTCAGATTCAGTCTCACTTGGATTCAAGCAGTATTATTCCAAAGTTTCAGTCAGGGTTCAGATCTCAACACAGCTGTGTTACCGCACTGTTGAATATTACCGATGATGTCTTTAGGGCGATTGATAAAAATCAGTTAACTGCCATGGTAATGCTAGACTACACGAAAGCTTTCGATCGTATCAAGCACTCACTACTACTTGCCATACTGCACTATATCGGATTCTCAGATGACTCAATCGCCTTACTTCAGGCTTACTTAAACAACCGGATGCAGGCCGTGCTAATAGAAGGAATTTGCTCTAACTTCCTGAATGTGGAGAATGGAGTTCCTCAGGGCTCTATACTGGGACCCGTGCTGTTCATTATTTACACTCACGAATTTCAAAGTTGCATCAAATTTAGCAGCTGCCATCAATACGCAGACGATACCCAGATTTATATCTCGTTCTTTGAAAAAAATCTCCCTTTAGCAAATTTACAGTTGAATTCAGATATAGAATCTATTGTTGCCTTATCCGCCAAATACTGTCTCTCCATCAATCCCTCTAAATCCATAGCGATGTTGTTCGGTAGAAAAAATTCACGGAAACGATGTATCAACTCTTTGGACATTAGAATCGGGGCAGCTACCATTGAACTATCCGAGAACTCAAAAAATCTTGGATTCATTCTAGACTCTTCCCTCAACTTCAATAGCCATATCAACCTTATAATACGTCGTGCATTCTGCAATTTGAAACTTATTTACTCCAACAGGAAAATACTTGATAAAAAAAGTAAAACTACTTTGTGCGAATTATTAGTTCTTTCTCACTTGAACTATGCCGACATCATTTTTGGGCCAGCAATATCTAAAAGAGACAGTCATCGCTTACAAATGGTTCAAAATTCTTGTGTGCGATTGATTCATGGTCTGAAAAAGCGTGACCACATATCCGGTCCTCTCAAAGAGATTGGTTGGCTCAATATACATAATAGACAAATCATTCATAGCTGCACACTATTTCATCAGATCATTCGAAATAAGAAACCACCTTACCTTTATGAAAAAATAACATTCCGGACAGACGTTCATCACCTGAATGTGCGATTCAAATCTCGACTCACGCCACCCTTGCATACAACAGCACAATTTCGCTCGTCATTTTCATATAATATAACCAGGCTCTACAACAGGATTCCAGATGATTTGAAATATTTGCCCACTTTGTCTTTCAAACTGAAACTTAAAAAATTACTCCAATCGGGAGAGTTATCACTATAATTCCCTTTTCTTTTCTTTTTTGTTGTTGTAACTGGTAGTTTAGCAGGTTTGTTTTCTGATTTCGGCAGTTATGTGATAGATTAGGTCAAAACATTAAAACACGTAGTCTTAAGTATTTTTTTTTTCAAGGTTGAGTGGAAGACAGCACTTGTTCCATCCTCTGTTGGGTGTGAACTCGAGCTAACTCTGCCTTTTGGTAGATTATTTTTTCTTTTTTTTATGTATGTCTTTTGTAATGTATTTCTATCAATAAAAGCGATAATAAATAAATATATATATATATAAGCAATCGAAATATAAATATTATTTATCCAAGATTGTATCCCGAATTAAATTCAATATTTTCTTCGATTGTTCACGATTGGAATCTGCTGTGAAATTTGAATTTAATGTAATTATAATTTTCTCAGGAATATTGAAATCAGACCAGATTGTGTAGTGTTTCATCAACATGACATAATCCTGTCTACGATAATGAGGAAATGAGAAAAATTTTGATAAGAATATTCAAAATCCGTAACCATATTTTCCTTTTCGCAAACTGAATAATTCATGACATCTGTGACGGATTTGGCGGTATCGATTTCAATTGGGAAAAAGTCATCAATGGACCCTACAGTCATGATATTCGAAATAAAAACATTTCATGGCACCCCGTTGCTTTCCACAATATATTGAATTCGATCCCAACAAATCAGTTGATACCATCGCCGCATCTAACTCATGTGACTGTGTTTTTGATAGTGTTCTCTCTGCGGTTTTGGAACAGAATATCACGACAAATGTCACGCCACAACTTTTGCCAATTTGTTATCCACGGCTGACAGAAGCACAAATGGCCAACAATTGGTTGGGGTCAGATTTGTAGTATATTCTCGTGAAATGGTAAAACGAATGAAGCCCGTGAATTGTTACGGAGTATTTATTTCAGAATGAAGAGTGGAGTTATGGGTGCATTCATGTTAAAGATGGAGTGCTAATAAACAAATACACGTGAAGATAGATCAGGGCAGGACTTGAAACTACTGACAAGAGGTATTTGGCTTTTGTGGGCTGGAGAAAGTCACGAACTATATTATATACACTGGCTTCATATACGCCTCTGTATGACTGAGTACTTTCGTCAATACGATGAACCCAACTTTCAGGGTTCGGAACGCGAGGAATCACTGTCCACGTGCTGATCACGCTAGATGTGTTGTTTACGCGCACTCAATCTCTAACGTGAATATACTCTAGTTGATCGGGATGGGTATCACTGCCCTTTCTCGAACACGGGGATTATACTGGACTGTATTTCTTCTAGATTGCTGGGTTTCAAAATAATTTAACGCTGAACCAATTTCATCAAACCAATATATTCAGATATCTTTAACAGCGACTGATTCGTAGGAACAGGTAAGAATTGGACTCTGGCAATTGCTTCTCATGCGATAGTCAATGGAAAATCTACTTACAGGATAACAGGATATTCATTCATCAAAAACACAAAATGCACAATGCCTTACTAGTTGTTACTGATTACGGAAAATTCACTATTTTTAATAATAAATTGGAGAAGTACAAACGCCGACAATTACTCGAGCGTCGTGGATCTGACAGGAAAGTAAACAAACTCAGATATCAATTGTCTTCATATAAAAATGTCAGTTACATCAACTGAGCGCGCTCAGGGACGGCTCGAATATAATTTGAATTGGAAATGAATAATTGATAAACTACATAATAAACTTGTTGGAAGCTGTGATTCCAACATATTCCCGCCCCGTTGGAATCTCATAGATTTCAAAAAATTAAAATGAGGAGATGAAATTAAAACAGAGAAATGAAACAGAAAAACTAACTAATAACGCCAAGTAACTAACGCACCGAACGCGTTACACTCGCTGAGTTGCACTAGGCAACGGACAGACCTTAGTGATAGGCCTGACGAAAATACCTTCTTTGGCGCGGAGTTTCACGGCACGGACCCTTTGGTCAGAGCCAGGAATAATTTCCACAATTCGGGCCAATGGCCACTTTAGTGGTGGGGCATCATCTTCTTTTAATAAAACTAATTGATTAACTTCTAAATTTCTGGAAGGAGACAGCCATTTTGGCCGATTTTGCAAACGGTTGAGGTATTCGACAGTCCATCTTTTCCAAAAACACTGTTGTATTTGGGAACACCTCTGCCAGAATGTAAGTCTATTTTCGGGCACGTGGGTAGTGTCTAATTCAGGGTAGGAGGTTAAGCTACGACCTATTAGGAAATGGCCAGGAGTTAGGACTCCTAAATCCTTCGGATCACTCGATATGGGACATAACGGTCTTGAATTTAGGATGGCTTCAATTTGAGCCAGTACTGTACTGAACTCTTCGAAGGTGAGTTGAGAATTTCCAATAATGCGATAAAGGTGCCGTTTGGCTCCCTTCACTGCAGCTTCCCACAGACCTCCCCAATGAGGGCTGCGAGGCGGTATGAATTTCCACTCAAAACCAGTTTCAGAAGCGAAAACCTTCAAGGAGTCGGACAATTGGGACTTAGCGAAAAATTCGCGCAATTCTCGAAGGTGATTTCTTGCACCTACGTAATTGGTAGCATTGTCGCTGTGGATTACAGCAGGAATTCCTCTACGGGATATGAAACGTTTCAAGGTTAAGAGAAAGGCTTCGGTGGACAAGGAGGAGACTAACTCCAAATGCACAGCTTTGGTAGCCATACACACGAAGACAGCCATGTAAGATTTAATAATCGGAGCCTTTCTGAGGCGCGAGGACTTTATGAAGAAAGGACCACCGTAGTCTACTCCTACTTTCTCAAAAGGTCTAGAAAGAGTGACTCGGTCAGGAGGTAAATCGGACATAATTTGTTGAGCAGCTACGGCTCGGAAACGGAAACAAGTCATACATTCATGAATTACTCTTTTTACTTCCCTGGTTCCATTTAGAGGCCGATATTGCAAACGAACATTAGCAAGGACAGTTTGAGCACCAGCGTGGCCCAAACGGATATGCTCTCTTTTGAGTAGGAGGGAAACTACAGAATTTTTTGCGGGGAGAAGTATGGGGTGTTTTTGGGGTTCAAGAACATCTGCGTGACGCAAACGCCCTCCGACGCAAATGAGACCTTGCTCATTCAGGAAGGGGTTGAGGGCTAATATACCTTTGTCAGAAATTGGTTTCGAGGATTTTAACTCGGAAATTTCTTTAGAAAAGTATTGGGACTGTAAGTTGCGAAGGACCAGCACTAAAGCAGAATGTATTTCAAATATGGATAAAGGACCGGACAACTTGGTCTCCTTATTTTTAGAATTAGACAAAAAACGGGAAACATATGCTACTGAATGTAGTAATTTGTTAAAGGAAGAAAATCTCTGGAATATTTCATTCCAAAATTCGTCTTTAACTTGAGTACTTGTTACTAGCACTTGAAGCTTGTTTGACTTTTGTTCAGGTATTACACTTGGAGGGGGTTTCAAAATAAATTTAGACAATTCCAAATTTATTTTGGAAAGGAAATCAGGACCGTGCCACCACAGTTCTGAGTTCAGGAGATCAGAAGCTAATACGCCCCTAGAAAGTAAGTCAGCGGGATTTTTAGAAGATCGAACATATCTCCATTGAGCTTGTGGCAGGGAAGTTTGAATTTGGGACACTCGGTTGGCCACGAAAGTGTGCCAACGGGATGGATGGGACTGAATCCAGTGCAGAGCTATCTGCGAATCAGTCCACAAATTGATAGATTCGAAAACCAAATCTTCGTTAAAGATTTGAATAATTTTTCTTGTGAGTTTGGTAAGTAATAACATTGCACACAATTCCAGACGAGGAATTGAAACAGTTTTCAACGGTGCTACTCTGGATTTGGAAGTGACTAAGATAGTTGTGACATTATTGTCGAAATAAGTTGTTCTGAAGTACAAAAATGCACCGTAAGCACGTTCGCTGCTGTCAGCGAACCCGTGAATTTGGATTTTCACAATTGGCTTTGAGGAAAACAAACATCGAGGAATTTTAAGAAATTTTAGGGATTCAATGGAACCGATAAATATTTTCCATTCTTGGAACAATTCAACAGGGAGCGGTTCGTCCCAGGAGATTTTTGCTAACCAAAGTTTTTGCAGGAAAATTTTTGCAAGAACAATGAAAGGGCCCAGAAAGCCTACCGGGTCAAACATTCGAGCAGTTATTGACAACGCCTTGCGCTTGGAAGGGGTATCATTGTAATAAATTTTTGGTAAAGAAATACCTGAATTGTCAGAACAGGGATTCCAAAATAAACCTAGCACCTTGTTAGGGTTGTCTTCGATTTTTATTTCGTATTGAATTGGATCAGGAGATTCACAATATTTTTTCCTGAACTGTGAAGAATTGGATGACCATTTGTGTAGTCGAAAACCTCCGGAATTTAACAAACTATTGAGTTGATGATAAGAATCTTCTAAATCGGAAAGGGAATCTGTGCCATGGAGCACATCGTCCACGTACGTCTGTTTTAATAATGCCTTTTGGGCTAACGGGCAACCTTTCGAATTGGAAGCGAGCTCCTTCAGAACTCTGGTTGCTAAGAAAGAGGAGGAAGCGACTCCATAAGTCACTGTGGAAAGTTGAATACATTTGAGCTCTTCTTGGGGGCAATTTCTCCACAAGATGTTCTGAAAATGTCGTTGCGACGGATTCATTTCAATTTGACGGTACATTTTTTCAATGTCGTAGGTCAGGACATGAGAATGCTGACGGAAACGGCAAAATATATCATACAAATCTGGCTGTACTTGATAACCCTTGTGTAGGATATCATTCAAAGAAATTCCAGTAGAAGTTTCACTGAAGCCATCGAAAACTACTCTGAGTTTCGTGGTTTCACTAGATTCTTTGATTACGCAGTGATGAGGAAGGAAATATTCAATCTCAGCGGCCTTGTCGGTGGGATTAAACGGAATATATGTGGCATGGTTCAATGACACATATTCATCAATGAAATTTTTATAAGGGAAAATAATTCTTCATTATTTTGGAAACGTTTCTCTAAACTGATAAATCGCCTTTTCGCGATATGGAAGGAATCACCGAGAGGAATATTATCAGTGGGACATTTTAACGGAAAATCTACTTGGAAGTTACCACTTTCAAGACGCACATGCGTTTGAATAAAACTTTGTTCAGCAAGCTCTTCGTCTGCTGATAAGGACTTGAACTCTGGAAGTTCTTCGACTTCCCAGAATTTCGAAAGAATTTTGTCTAATGAATCTGTGGATTCGCAGACATTTTGGCAAAAGAGTGAAACTTTGTTTTGTTTCGGAACATTTTGAGGAGGCAACTGTCCTCCAATAACCCAGCCGAGCCTCGTCAGCTGAAGGGTAGGAAGTTTGGGACCTAGCCTGTGGATTTGTGGAAGTATAATGTCGTAATAGGAGTCAGCGCCCAGGAGAATGTCCACATCGGACGGAATGTGAAATTCGGGATCAGCAAGTCTGAATTCTGGCGGAATATTCAAGCTATTCTTGTTTAGAGGAATTCTAGGTAATTTCGAAGTGATTACCGGGAGTACTGCACAAGACACCTTGAGGATAAAGTTCTCATGAGTATTGGAACGGATAACAATATCTAACATTTTGTTAGAAACAGTAGGAGTGCATTTTATGCCAGAAAATTGAAGTTGACTATCGTAAGTAATATTATTCAATTTTCTTACGAATTTTTCTGAAGCGAAGGAACATTGACTACCGTTGTCTAGGATCAATCGAGCTTTAACGGGATAACCGGTTTCGGAAAAAACATCTACGACCGCTGTGGCCAGTAGAATTTCATGATCTTTTTTATCTACAAGAAGTGAGGATGGCATCGAAGGTGCCGAAGAATACCCTTGAGGTTCAGGCTCAAGAGCTTGGAAGTTTGCTGTGTTGTCAGCATTTGGGGATGGAGAATTAAGAGGAGAAGAACGCCAATTTTGGCTGGAACTTGTATTTTGAACTGATTTAGGAATTGCCCCCATACTATTCTGAGGTCTGGAACTATCTCTCGGAATATAATTTGAATTTTGGGAATTTGTTGGAACATAACCTTGGGAAGAATTTTTGTGGATTAGTGTGTGGTGTTTTTCACCACATATGGTACAACCTTTAGACTTACACTCTGTCAGCAGGTGTTTCCCACCCAGACAGTTGAAACAGAGTGATAAAGACTTAAGAAAACTGTATTTTTCATCAGTACTAATTTTGGAAAATTCATAACATTTATAAATATCATGATCAGGAACTTTACAGAACCAACAAGCTCGTCGTTTACTTGTCGGAGAACTACTATTTACATGTAATGTCATTTTTGAACTTGCCCTTGAGATCTTTTTTGATTTTAACTCAAGTGACGCGGAATGGAAGGAAGGAGTCAAGGATTCTAAAGCACTGCATCTGGCTTCAACGATTTCAAAAAATTCCTTTGAAGTAGGATTAACTCTCAAATCTCTACTGGACTGATACTCTTTTTTAGTACCGTAATCTAACTTTCTCATGACAACATTAAGAATAATTAAATCCCAATGTTCAACTGGGCATTTCAAATTTTTCAAAGCATCTAAATTCTTTCGAATATTTACTAAAAATTCTCTGAGGGAGGAAAAAGTACATTTTGTAATGTTCGGACAATCCATTATGGAATTCAAATGTGAATTTATAATAGCTATACTATTTTCGTACCTTTTTTCTAAAATATTTATAGCAATTTGAAAATTTTCATTTGTGATTTCAAGTGATTCAATGAGAGACAGAGGCTCTCCTTTCATATAAGAACGCAAATAAATCAATCTTTGAACATCAGTTAAGGAATTGTTATTTTTTATCGAAGCAGTGAACAATTGATAAAACGGAGCCCATTTTGCATAATCACCCTCAAATAATAATCAGATTTTTCTAAATCCAATTCCTCAATTTCATCCTGAGCATCAACATATTTAGCAATTTCAGTTTCTAAATTATCTAATTTAGTTTGAAGGAGAAACAAATCATTTTCGGTCTCTAAATTCTGAGTAACCCAAGTTTGGGTTCGTGTAATTGCGGCTTTTGCATTTTTTCTCGTTTTCTTTAAGGACTGCATTATGTGTTTTGAATTAAGAAATCGTGAAGGTATTTATCGATCTAAGTGGTACAACTATTCTAAATAGAAAGAACCACGCAGGATTCTGTGGAGGAACACTGTGCTTTTGCCTTCCGCGACGTGGATTTGAATTTTCACTTACGGCACAAGCTTTTTTCGACACTGAAGATTAGCCTAAATGTTCTTGCTAAATTGGAACAATATATTCAGATATCTTTAATAGCGACTGATTCGTAGGAACAGGTAAGAATTGGACTCTGGCAATTGCTTCTCATGCGATAGTCAATGGAAAATCTACTTACAGGATAACAGGATATTCATTCATCAAAAACACAAAATGCACAATGCCTTACTAGTTGTTACTGATTACGGAAAATTCACTATTTTTAATAATAAAGTACAAACGCCGACAATTACTCGAGCGTCGTGGATCTGACAGGAAAGTTAACAAACCCAGATATCAATTGTCTTCATATAAAAATGTCAGTTACATCAACTGAGCGCGCTCAGGGACGGCTCGAATATAATTTGAATTGGAAATGAATAATTGATAAACTACATAATAAACTTGTTGGAAGCTGTGATTCCAACACTAGTCGAAACTATTCAAATGCAGACTCAAAACTATTCCAATCGAAAGTTTCGAGTTCCACAACGACAGTTTGAAGTCTACCAATCATCTCAATAAATGTAAAAATGCGACCTTCTTGTTTCCAACTCTCATATTCGAAATTCAAAAGGCATTGAGCTTTGGCAATCGTGGGTGCTATTCTGTCTAAAGGATCCACTGTCATCCCCAAATCTATTTTTGTACTATCACAAATTGCTTCGCGATGTTGAATTGCGACAAATCCTAAGAGTTTTTTAAGTAATTTTCGGAAGTGTGGTTCGAATACATGGTTGATGACATGCGATTTCGAAAAAATACGTTAGTCGTATATAGGATGCACCTTGTTTTATATTCATCATTGAAGATGTTATCAACTTACTCGTTGACGAAGAGCAGAGGATGGTATTCAGAAGTATTCATTCTGATAGAAGAATAATGAGATTTGGCTATGATGTTTGGATGTGAATAAATAAATAAATATCGAATATGAAGTACATTTTTACCTATCATCGTCTGCCTGCAGATTGCCTTCACTCCTTACTTTCTTCAAACTACTAAAATACTATGGAGCCAATTCATTCAACTAGTTCGAAACAAAAACTCTCAAAATATCCATCGAGTATTCGTAAGTGCTATGCTATCCTTATGATTTCTTAAGGATAACCACAGACGGAAAAAAATTTCGACTATCTTTTGATGAAACGAATTCAGTGTATGTTATTTGATCACTGTTACATGTCCTAAAGCAATAAAATGAGCTATCGTATTGTGAAACACGCGTTTCGGTTTCACGAACTGTCTAGTGGAAAACACACCAAATAGTTTTTCTAAAACGTGATCATGATATTATCTATAAATAACTGGAATGATACATCCTTCATGCTTCATGGGCAAGATAGGTTGAACTCAAATATTTCCAAAACCACTGGATGAGTTGATATCAAATATGGAGAATTCAAACAAACATGACTAATACCCAGCAAATTTTCTACACTCACCTCTGAAAACGTTACAGAACAGACCAATAAAATGTATTTTCAGGCTAGAGTATTCAGAACCCACTATAAACTCATACTAATCGCGAGAGCTATTGAATTTGGATTTTGTTCGTCAGTTGAAAGTTTTCACATTTATACATTTTGCCTTTACAAACAATAGACACTGTACTGAATCTCACTCAGATTTCTAGTATTCATGAGCTCAAGGCATTCATAAAATTTCGATACGGCTAAGATAAGAAGTTACTTCGGCAAAAAATTACTCCTTCATAAAGGAATACGTTTTTACAAAATTCAAGAAGTATGTTGAAATTGAAATGTGACTTGAAGCAATATTTCATGAACGAATTAATAATTTCCAGTCTTAGATTCAGTATTTTTTTTGGTCATTTCAGTTATAATTTCGACCTATCTGTTATTTATTTCTGTATGTGTTCTTTTTCATATATTCTGTATTCCTATACATGTTTTTTGGGATTGAATAAATGAACTGACAAATACTTAGGTATTTCAACTTTTGCACCCATCTATTCGTGCATGGATACATGGGCACACTATATAATGATAAATAAATATTCGAGAAATAAAAAAAATCGCCAGTTGCAATATATTATCATTTGGTTAGGAAATACCTAACACATGATTGACATAAAATGTATTAATCACTTTCAGAGTAGAAACATTCGCCAATATTTATTATAATGGGGTTATAATGAGTGAGGTATCTACATCACAAAGACACTTTTCTCTATAATTGATTTCGTGTGTTCCACACATCGTGGCCAAAATTCGGCGTTGCACTTCTCTAGTTCTTCATTCTGCAAACTCTATACTATTTCGTTTCTGTATCCATATCTGCCAATGTATTTGTTGAAGTAGCTCTTACAATCGGACCAAATTAATTCGAAAGCACTGATGTCTGGATTTTTAGGTAGTTATCTTAATAATACATGCCCATATTTTTTTACCAGTTCATCGATAATATATTATTTGACCTTCCAGTTCAACTTTGACAATTGCAATAATTCTGGTTTTGTTGATTTTTCATCGAAATCAATGTTACTGTCCTGTAGCCCACTAAAAATTTCAGATTTTCTTGACGAAGTGTTAGGCACTTAGGGATGGTGCATTTTCCATTATCAACGATGGTTCTTCTATCGGAAGTAACTCTGAAGTGATCCACTTCGTGAATATTGTATTACTCATTTCCCCATTATGATCTAGAGTCAAAGATTTCGAACAGAACACTAAACTGGCTCCTGAAACGAAACCCTTCGTAGAACCAGCATGCACAACAATAGATTGTTTACCATCATATACTTCGTGTTTGCGTAAACTTTTGAAATTATCATCCTGCCAAGACTTTGTTTTATTTCCACTAACATAACTCCATGTTTCATCTCAGAAAACTACTTCTCGTGGATATGAACTTTTTCGATTTTGTTGGTATTTACGTAAACAATATGCTCGTTGTGAATCTATGAGTTAACCGATGATTTCCACATAGAAACAATCTTCTTACTGTTCAGTTCATCGTTCAAATGTCGAAGGGTTACCGGTTTCTGAAAAACAAATATTCAAATGAATTTTTATAATCCAAAAGAGTCATAGGATAGGGGGATTGAAAACTGCATTTCGAAAACGATATACAAGCAAGAAAATAGATGTGAAAATACATTTTGACTTTTGTGTATTTACTTCCTGTATACATATCGTATTTAGTATTTCGAACTGACATTTGCCAGCTGTTTTCGTTTTGAAACTACGTTCACTTTTTCCTGTAGTTGATGGCTTGGGTTCAGTTTCGTTTCTATTGTTGATGTTGTATACCGTTTTTGGAGATATATGGAGTGTATCTGCAACTCTCTTTAATACACTTACGTAAAGTAATGACATTCCGTTTGCGGTTTCAATGGTTATCTCTTCAACTGATGAAAGAGGAGAAAAAGGTCGTCGATGAACTTTCTTTCAAAATACCAGCACGAATTCAACACAAATTGTTTTACTTGTGAATGGATAATACTCCAATGATGATAATACTCCCATAATAACGCATATGAATATATTGTGAATGTTTTTGTCATTTATTACAGGTCTAAGTAATTATTTTTCTTTCAATAAGACTCCCACACACCTGATTAGATTAGTGTTATGTGCATATCCCGGTAATGCGGAATAGTCACAAATGTCAATTGTGAGGTTGGATATTTTAAATCCTTTTTTTAATCAAACACATTGTATTGTACTTACTCTGAAGGTAATGATACCAAGAGGCGCTTAGCTATGAAAAAAGCTGTTTTTATGGTATATTCGACTGTGAAACAAAGTTGAAGTGGCGACAAACTGAACCCTAATGACAATAAACAATGATGTACTGCGCTAGTCAATTCATGCCTGCCATGTTGAGCTGGAATATAAAAAACATAATCGGTTTTATAGCTATCTATTTCAACTGTTTAGATCATCACAATACCATACGCCTTTTCTCAGAAGATGCATTCTAACGAATGTTGATCTGCCCAATGCGATTGATAGAAAGAGATGTTTCAATATGGGGGTGTGTGATTTATCTGATCATAAATTGATGACGCATAGGTGAAGTTGAAATAATCGACCTGTTGCGTTGCTCAAGAATAAGTGAGTAGAAAACGTTCCAACATGTATTCTCGTTCAACCGTGGTCCCTTGAATCGCACTCGAAACTGCTATGGAACTGTAATAAATCGAAAGAATATTCAATATCTGTTCCAGGACCATCAAATTCATTCGAGAAGTCGTCGCTGGCAATAATGAAGATTATGTATAAGAGTACATATATTTTAATATTGAAAGGTGTGGTATTATGTAGCCGTTAAGAGTTCTTTGAGACCATACCTCAATTTTTTCAATTTGAGGGACCGTAAGGAAAGGTAAGTTACGTGGCTAAAATAAATCAGTGAAGCAACTCACGAACTTTCATGAAACCTTTATTGAACTCAGATGAATCTCAATGGAATTTGGAATGTTACTTCAGGAGGACGCTGGCCTTAACCACTTAACATTGATATCCCTTGTATGAATTCTTGTACGATTCGAAACGAATAATGATTGGTACCCCTAGAAATGTTTGAAAATATTCAAATTCAAGGAGTAACCGATTCTGTTTCAAAAACCATCTTGTCTCAAAAATCTCCCGATTATGCCGAAGGATTTCAGCATTGATATTGCTCGGATAAGATTCTATAGAAATATAATAGAGTCACAACTTATTTGGCAGTCCTGCCAGAAATTGAAATTGGTTGATTTTGTTTCTATTGTTTTCTCATTAGAGCATGCTATGCCTAATTCTTATATTCATTTACTGATATCATTCATTCGTTATTTGAGAAAAAAATCTAGAGTCATACAGTATAAACCAACAGAGCCAGAAAAGAATCACTGAAATGAAATGAGTTTTGCAGATGGCTTGTAAAAAGCATAAATCATAATTTGTTTAACCAGGTTTTGTGAACGTCGACATAAATTCCAATGCTTTGGTATTATCGTCTGCAAAAATGTCATACATAGTGGTATTACATTTCCATAAAACCCCACATACGCTGGAAATTTTCATTCTCTGAATGGAACTGTCAGTGTTCGATACGATGAGATGAGCGGAGATTAAATTCAACGGAGAGTCCTTGAAAGAAGAAACGGGAAAGATACTGTTCGAACCTGAAATATCCCAATGAAAGGTGAATTCAGACATTCGATCAACTGACTCGTTGAACTATGTCCTTTCGTAGATTCAGGAAACTACGAAAAACACCCACATGCCACAAAATGGATTTTGAAATCCCTAAAGTTCTGCAAACCGAACAGAATTATTATAAAAGAAATTTTCTCGAAATGTTCCACATAAATGAAAATGATAATGGTTTGAATGAAAAATCAGATGTACAAAAAATCTCAGCAAAATATACACCTATCTTTTCAAACTGGAGCGTGGTAGTTTTCGTCATCTCCAAACACATATTTGAAATTCAAATTTTCCCACAGATTTGAGTTGACAATGCAACTAAAATACAGCTGTCGTTGTTTTCAATGCGTCTGTCCGAGTTTCTTCGGATTTTAACGTCCATTTCAGTGAATTCCTTCTCGTGAATTCCACTTAACGTGCTTTTACCGATTTTATTGATAATTTCAAACAAACTCAGTTTCAATGTGTGGTTTTCAAAATTCAATTGAGCAACTTCACAGAATTTTTATAATATGACAAATATTAGTTCAAATATTCCCTTGGTGCTTTTGCTATTGCATTCCAAACCTCGTGTTAGTAAGTATAATTTTTTTTTTATAAGTACTTATAAGTCTTTGAAAAAGGAAATAACATATTTCCGAAAGCTTGACAAGTAACAAAGAGTTTTCTTCTCTCCTGGCCACAGACAATTGACTGCAACCCAAGATAGTTGTGTTTTTGTTATATATACACACACACACATATCCTGAATAAACCTCATCAGTTGCTCATAATGTTGTCTTCTATTTCAACACAGGAGCCAAAAACGTTGGCATGAAATTTGTGGAACGTTGGATTGCTTTTTAGGTCTAGTTGCTTGTGTTATTCATTAGTTACACTGAACTATGATTAGGTTAATCTAGAATTCTGAAGAGTGGCAGTATATATATATATATATATATATATATATATATATATATATATATATATATATATATATATATATATATATATATATATACATATACCGTGTGACACAGACTCATGGTACACCCCCGTTTTCCTTTGTTTTTCTAGTTATATTTTTGAAATTCGGAACATTGAATATGCTCACTGAACAGCATTTCTCGACATATCTGAAGGAAAAAAAAAACAACTTCCAATTTTACCGGAAATGACATCAACTTTCGATTCTTGAATGGGACACCCTGTATATTGTTACATGATCGGTTAGGGATGATCATGAGGAATCCAACGATACCAGGTTTTATGGTATTATCTCCGATGACTACGGAGATATCGCCATTTATTTTATATATGAGCTCAATGAGTGGGAGAGAGAATTGGATTGACCCGCTGGAAAAAGTTTCTCTCTCCTACTCGTTGATCATCCCTAACCGATCATATAACAATATACAGGGTGTCCCGTTGAAGAATCGAAAGTTGATGTCATTTCCGGAAAAATTGGAAGTTGTTTTTTCCTTTCAGATATGCCGAGAAATGCTGTTCAGTGAGCATATTCAATGTTCCGAATTTCAAAAATATAGCTAGTAAAACAAAGGAGAAAACGGGGGTGTACCATGAGTCTGTGTCACACCTATATATATATATATATATATATATATATATATATATATATATATATATATATATATATAGATATATATAAATATATATATATATATATATATATATATATATATATATATATATATATATATATATATATATATATATATGTGTTCGGATAGGTTTCCGCGGTCAGTTGTGAGTTGTTGTTGAGTTCGGGTTGAACCGCGTCTGGAGTTTTGTTCTCGACGTTTCGGCTCCGATTTTGGAGCCATTTTCAAGAGGTGAATGTGACTTCACGCTGAGGTCTCAATCTGCCTACTCCTCAGGTGTTGTCACAGGGGGCAAGGGTTTGTGACTTGACGCCGGGGCCTCAATCTGCCTACTCCCCAGGTCTCGTCACGAGTTCTTTCTAAGGTCTCAATCTGCCTACTCCTTAGATCGAACTGAGGTATCGAGGGATGTTGGGTAGGATTTATAGCAGCGGGTGCTACTAAAGGACCGTCGGATGTCTTGGTGGGGACTGGACATCTGGAAATTAGGGGTTTCCATGCAGTTGGAAGTCTCTGGCCGTCGTCACGTTTATTTAAGCAGGAAGGTCGCTTCTCGATTTCGATGGCCTCGCGAATTATACGAGCTTGTAGTGTTTTTGCTGTGGCGATGGTCTTAAGTGTTCGCAAAGTCTATATTGTGCCCTGTCTCTTGATGATGTTTGGACAGAGCTGAAGATGGGTCTGATTTTCGGACAGCAAGTTGATGTTCGTATACTCTACTTGTCACACGTCTGTTGGTCTGGCCTACATATGTTCTATGGCAATCAGAACATGGTATTTCATATATACCCTGTGATTCGTTGACAATTTTATCCTTGGGGGAGCGGAGGAATGTGGAGATTTTGTTGCTGGCTGTGAATATCGTTTTTATGTCCTGTTTTTTGAGAATTCGGCTGATTTTGTCAGTAACACCTTTAATGTAGGGAAGAAAAGCTTTGTGGGGAACGTTGTTGTCTGTTGGGTCTCTGGGAATGGAATGAGAAGTTTGATGGCGGCGGATGGATCTGTCAATTTGATGGTCTGTGAATCCATTTTGAAGAAGGGCTGATTTGAGTTGGGCTAGTTCCTGTGGTTTGTTATGGAGGTCTGTGAGGTTGATGGATCTGTGGATGAGGGAATTCACAACGGAATTGGTTTGTGCTGGGTGATGGTGGGAGTTTGCGTTAAGGTATCGGTTTGTGTGTGTTGGTTTCCTGTAGACCGTGTGGGTGAAGGAGTCATTGGTTTTTGTGATGAGGACATCTAAGAATGGAAGGGAGTTATTGCTTTCGATTTCCATTGTAAACTTTATATTTGGGTGGAGGTCGTTAAGGTGATCAAGGAAATTATGGAGAGTTTCGGAGCCGTGAGGCCATATGACGAAAACGTCATCTACGTATCTGAACCAGCAAGAGGGTTTGTGGTCGAACGTGTCAATGGCTTTAGTTTCGAAGTCTTCCATGAAAAGGTTTGCAAGGACTGGTGAGAGGGGAGAACCCATGGGGGCGCCTTTCACTTGTTTGTAAAAGGTACCTTGGAATAGGAAGTATGTACTGGACATACAGTGACTGATGAGGTTGAGGGTGCCTTTGGAAATTTGGTGTTTGGTTTCGATTTGCATATGAAAGAAATCGCAAGAACTCTTACATGGTCTAGATAATGGAATTGAAAAACAGAAAGCTTTCCGGGACTTTAAAAAAAGGATGATAGCTCAGCGAACCCTCGAACCTCATTTGGATAAGGATTATATATGCACACATTCAATGTGAAATATCAGAGAAATTGCAAATGGCTGTCAGATCTTCAGGAGACAATTTTGATAATAATCATGTTTCCTTGATGCAGGACTCACATTTTTATGACTGGTAGGTAAAACCGAGCGATTGGACATTGAAACAATCAGTATTTCACTTTTTCATGGCAACATTTCAGCAGGGAAATTCGCCATCTGGAAGGTTACCTATCTTCTATACTACTATTATGAAAAGGTTCGTTTCTAACTTGTTTGTATTATTGTAATATTATGGAAATACTGATCCGATTATGAAAATACTTTCTCTAAAAGAAATCTACACTATTCAGGAATGATATGGGATTCATTTTATCATGATCGAAAAAAAAAAACAGTGAGATATAATAGTGCATGTAAATCGAGTCGGAGAAAGGCGGGCGAGATGTGATGCATAAACCTGGTGAGGTAACCAAACGGTTCGGTGAAGACGAACATAATTTTAAAGACACCATATATGTTAATTATACAATATTTCGATTATGAGATATATCCGGCATCTAACCATACCGGCAACTAACCATATCCTGAAGCTCCTTGTATGTGTATCACCAGATACACTCATCGCGCTCGGTGAATACATCGTCCCATATCAGTTGCTTTTGTTGGATGCTAATGCCATAATTTGATTAGGTAGGATGCGACTGTATCGTACATTCTCTCGGATGCACTCGTTCACCGTTCATTTAGTTTTATTACAAAAGCCTTTCGGGAAATACATTACGGTGATAATTCCTGCTATACTTTCGAGGGGATAACTGTTCCAAGAGAAAATGCCGTTTAGGTCCTCCGTGTCTCGGGTTTGAAATATTTATTTCAATTATCAGTGAGGGCAGACGATCCGGCTTTTCAATTCGTTTCGCTCACTTTCGCGGTCTATCTGGATCGTTTTGGATTTTGTTGTCCTAGGAAAATGAACGATAATATTTTTCAGAGATGAACAATAATATCCAAAGATGATTCACAGAAATATCTCGAAGACACTGATAACTAGATGAGTATCAGCTTTCCATATAATTTATGTGAGAGCGTATATAGGCAGAACGGAAAAAACCATCATATTGGATCCAAAGACTTTTTTATATTCTGATACAATAGAAAAAGTCCAGAAACGATCACTAAGCACCCAATTCTTCAGAAAACACTAAGTATGTCCCTTATTTATATCGTATATGTGTTCGAGTACCCCAACTGACCCTGTAGCATTGTAAGCTTCTCTACGGTAAGAATAGCGACTACCCCACTGAAAAATCAGTGAGAAATTACACTGCCTTGAGGCACCCGAAACAAATTCAGTTGATAGTTGACTTGGAAGACCTTAAAATATTAGCAATTTTTTGCGTATCATCAGCATTGTTGAATGCACCAATTAGGGATAGAAGAAACCTTAATGAATATATTTATATTCAGTCATCTACTGACCAAGAAAATGATCATAAAACTTCAGATACATTTGAGCATTCGAAAGAGTTTTTCCTCTGTAATACTGAACATATCCAGATAACTGTTCCTCACCATCTTGATGACGTTATTGAGACATTGTTGAAGAGAAAACAAATTGTCTCATGTCAGGTACAGAAAAAAATGATCATTTTGAGAACTACAGGTACTTTCAATGTTTTGAAGATGTTGAAAACAAAAATTACCCCCAAGGACTCACGGCGATCTTCCAATGGCTGCATATTGAATTCCAGTAATTGGCTGGATTACGATATAAATAAGGGACATACTTAGTGTTTTCTGAAGAATTGGGTGCTTAGTGATCGTTTCTGGACTTTTTCTATTGTATCAGAATATAAAAAAGTCTTTGGATCCAATATGATGGGTTTTTCCGTTCTGCCTATATACGCTCTCACATAAATTATATGGAAAGCTGATACTCATCTAGTTATCAGTGTCTTCGAGATATTTCTGTGAATCATCTTTGGATATTATTGTTCATCTCTGAAAAATATTATCGTTCATTTTCCTAGGACAACAAAATCCAAAACGATCCAGATAGACCGCGAAAGTGAGCGAAACGAATTGAAAAGCCGGATCGTCTGCCCTCACTGATAATTGAAATAAATATTTCAAACCCGAGACACGGAGGACCTAAACGGCATTTTCTCTTGGAACAGTTATCCCCTCGAAAGTATAGCAGGAATTATCACCGTAATGTATTTCCCGAAAGGCTTTTGTAATAAAACTAAATGAACGGTGAACGAGTGCATCCGAGAGAATGTACGATACAGTCGCATCCTACCTAATCAAATTATGGCATTAGCATCCAACAAAAGCAACTGATATGGGACGATGTATTCACCGAGCGCGATGAGTGTATCTGGTGATACACATACAAGGAGCTTCAGGATATGGTTAGTTGCCGGTATGGTTAGATGCCGGATATATCTCATAATCGAAATATTGTATAATTAACATATATGGTGTCTTGAAATCCCTTTGTTAGTGGATGAAAATATTTCTGTATGCCTTTCGCTACTCTTGAAATAGTTCGGAGAAAATTATTTTATTTGGTACCATCTCTATTATTTTTTCCTCATTGGAAGCGCAACTATCTCATTACTGATATATGATATGTGACCAAAATCCTGTATTTTTCAAAGTACAACTCTTATTGTAATGTTATTCGACCTGACGCTGGGGCATTCGTGGTAAAGTAGTTATTCAGTATTCAACGCTGTTATTTGACATACATTGTGGTATGTTGTCCCAGGTCAAACCTCAAGATCTCTGTTAGACTGATAGAGTGTAACAACTCAATTCTGTATTCCATCATCATGCAGTCTGTGTATCATATCGGTTGGTTGTTATGGAAAGCCTATTTTGCTGAGTCTTTCAGATATCTCAACACGAAGGTCACAGAAAATAAATCGATTCAAACGTATATGTGAACTCTAAAAGCTTTTATTCGGCAAAAGCAAATTTTTTGTCAAACATTGAGTTTGATCTTACAATTACTGCAGGCTGATCCTTAATAATGATCAATCGGTAACGGAATATGAGTCGTACAGACAAGTTTGCTGAAAAAACTTCAGCTAGATCCACAGTTGCCAAGTGCAAGGCGGTTGAAATGATGAAATTCTTTGGAGAAGATTGAAATCAGAGTTATTTGGGCACAAACTGTATTGAATACTTGCTAATATCCAAGAAACACATAAGAAATATGGTCCTGGCCCTGATACTCTAGTCAATGGTAGCAAAAATACATTTACCGTGCGAAAAGTTGGAGTGATTCTGATTTTGGGATATGTTTATAGGTTAGGGACCCTGAAAAAAAAAACATGTTTCCGACCTTAGGGATGGTGCGCACGATTCGCCATCTTGGATTGGAGTTCGTCTGTAACTACTTATTCTGAATAATTTCTGCTTTTCAGTTCATTGTTGTGAAATTTATCAGAATGAGTATAGTAGTAAGAGACAAAGTCTATAACAGACCAAAAAACTTTGCAGGTACTCTTCTAACTATATTAATTTGTAACCCAAGTCTCTATTTTTATTATCAATTCTCTTCTCGTGAGTATCTCGAGAACGATTTTTGTTCAATGAATGAAACAAATTACACCTGATTTCTACTTTTACGGTTGAACAATCGGAAGGAGATACCGATGTACTGATTGTGAATACAGCGATTTCCCCATCTTCATCATGATGCTGCTTTCGTCGTCTCGAAGGAAGTACATCTTCTGGTGCTAATAACATCGTAAGGATCGTTCAAGGATACCCTCTACCGATGCAAATCGGAATAGGGGGAGGAAGGAAAGGCAGGAATTTGAAGGCAAAAGAAGCAGCCGAAAACATTCAATGTATACAGTGTCTCTCTTCATCCATGGGAAAACCGAATTTATTCAGCTTGTTTGAAAAAACAAAGAACTCAATGGAATGATGAGCCTCTTCGAAGATATGAATGCCTAAGTACCGGA
This sequence comes from Zygogramma bicolorata, assembly GCA_032362365.1. NCBI lineage: Eukaryota > Metazoa > Arthropoda > Insecta > Coleoptera > Chrysomelidae > Zygogramma > Zygogramma bicolorata. Next base: position 303,082 of record JAVJAQ010001994.1, read on the forward strand.
CCTCGAAGATGCTGGAGTACGTTTTCTCGTTTCTTTGTATGGTGGAAACTTGGCAAAGGAAACCTTCCGGTACCAACGGTTTGTCTTACTATCACTGGAGCATATATTCAACCTGGCTTCCCCACCTCCAACGAAGGACAGGGCACGGTACCACAGATTCGGGACTTACCAACAGGTTCAAAACAGGGGTGGAATCCCCAAAAATCCAGTCCCGAAAGGGGCTGGGGCTTGGCATGAATGAGCTCACTCCTATAACAACGGAAAAACCAGCTCTCGACGCCTAATTTAACGCCATCTTTCGCAACCGTAACACGGGATGTGGTGCCGCATATGGATGCAGGAAAGGTGGACCGGCAAAAACCCTCATTGGGTGAAGAATGAAAACTGAATGAAGAATCCAACAGAATTCGTTCATACCAACGGTAGGTCGTTGAAGTACTCAGTAGATCAAGATATTCTTCAGATGAGAGCCAATCTAATCTTTTCGTCAATTGCATCCTACTTCAACTTATTTCAGTAGCATACAACAAAGGAAAATTAGGTGGGACGATATATTCACCCAGCACAATGGTGAATACGTACAAGATGCGGTTTGTTGATGGATATTTATATCCTGCTTGATATTGCTTGTGCATTCATTTATGGAATTCATTGTTTGTGGGATCATGAGAACATCAAGCACTTTCAGATGCTCGGATTGTGATCAGATGCCCTGGCAATCGACAGTGGCCTGATAGTACTGTTGGATTTTTTTCCATTTTTTCCATATTCAAGAACCCATATCAAGGTTACGTTACCTATTTGATTCAAGACAAGTTCACTCTGTTTGAAATATTGTTTCACTTGATACATGTATCTTCAACGTGTCTGGTTTCTCAACACAGCTCTCTTTTTTTGTATACGGAAGGGAAACCCTGTAATGTTCAGAAAACACCGCATGAATCAAGGAAGAGGAGATGAATTAAAATCAACTTAGAATTCTTGAAGTATGTAAGCCTCACGAAAAACCATTCTCTGCAGGCAGTTTCAGATTTTAGCTGTTCTATTCAAAAAAGATCCCCGAGCAAGAGAGGTTCGACAGGTCTCCAAGCTGACAAAGGGGTGATAATTCTGCACTTGTCGGGTCATCTGTGTTGATACTGCAAAGGGTGAAACGATTTACGTCAATTTAAAAAAGCATCGATCGTGGAAATACGTATAGAAAAGAGACAAGGCTCCGGACCCTTTTATTATGTCCTAACGAAGTGAGTGAGTCTGTGAGCGAAGAATCACCTACGAGACCGATTGCTCCTTTCTGAAAAGAATCAATAAGTTTCAATGACTATTTTGGTGTCGAGCACCACACATGAGAAGTATACTCCAAGACAGGCCTGAATTGTCCCAGCGTCAATTCCATCGAGTTGATCTTATAACATTCACCAAGACATCGTTATATTGTAGCAACGAGTACTTTCCTACATTGACAATGGGACATTCCAATTGTTGAAATATCTCGAGACCCCTGCGTGAAATCATCCTTATGACTTTTCTTTTGATGTATCATGCATAATGTTTCATCATATTATATTGTAGCATACTGATCTAGGTTAACACTGAGGATAACCTTCAGTTGTACTGAGTATGTCAGCATCAATTCCATAGTTTCTTTTGGAGCGGTCTGTGTACCTTTCTCGTGCGATTTCTGTCTAGTTCTTTCGATTTTTATTTTGAAAATTATATCTCTAATCGGACTCAGAAATTCTGAACAGTAGCTACGGTGCAACAGAATTGCCTTTTGGACCCGTTTTGTTTCTGCATAGTGGCAAAGGCAAAGATCGTGGCAAATCCAAACACCAATCAAACAAATCCCACACGGCTTACTGTTGGCCCTTCCTTAGTGGCGAGGTGATAGGTCACATTCTTGACTTTTCTTCTCATTAAATCAAATCGAATTCGATCTAGTTGATATTCAAGCGGCCGGTATTGCCCGCTTATATCGCTTTCACTCTATTATATGCTGCCTCACTTGGGTTATATCCTCAATCTTGAAATAGGATGAAAATTGTTGGTACTGTTCCAGTTAGGTGGGAAATTCACCGAACGACCTGGTAGCATAGATTCTTATGGGTTTTTCTATGGTGGAAATACCGCTATAAAAAAATTAGTAAGATGCCCCAGAGTGCAACAGCACTCAAGACCATCAGCAGTCTCATGCCTGGCTCTGCCTCCTGGGCTCACTCGTAATAGTATTTGGCAAGGTGAAATATCTAATAACAGAAATCATAAATTAGATGGAACTGGTCGAAACTTGACATCTTCAGGAAATGAGTTTCATGAAGGATCTACTATTGTCGCGGTTTTGTAAACCTCAATATGGTAAAAATCCTAAACTGAAAAAGTATTTCTTTTGGAATTATAAAAATCGCATAATAAACTGCAAACAGTGCAAACTCTGTAGTATTGGCTAAATTCTGACAATATTTCATGTTGACGAGGTCCTGTTATCCTAGATTCTGCAGAGGGAATCACTATTACTATTCATTTGATATAATTCGAATACTTCAGCTCCAGTTCCTATTCCAGCAATTGAAGTCAATTACGGGACTTGGCTCTGAAAGGAAACAAACAGTGTGCATCTAAGACAGCACTTAATTAAAGTGGTTCAATTCAATTTTCCAGTAATTAAGTAAACTCAGGAACGTGATTTATATAGGGGCAGCCCGCAATTTAGAGTAAATAAATATATCTGTTGTTTACATTTCGTTTGGCTCTCGATATTTACCCTCCAATTTTGGTATCGACAGTTCCTGAGGAATATCTCGGTAGACGTGTATATCACATCAATGACGATGTTTCTAGATGATGTTGAAATGATGCTGGAGTTTTCTTAGCATTGCGGACTGCTAGTGCTTGTTCATTTGCTCTACTGGACACTTGTCGGTTTGTTTGACCGATGTATGTTCAGAGACAAAAAGAACATGGTATTCTATATATTTCTTGGGTGTCATTAGGTAGTGTATGTTTAGGCGTGCGAAGGAAGGTGGATATTTGCTAGTTTGCTGTGAAAACGGTCTTGATATCGTGTCTCATCAGAATTCGACTATATCAGTGACTCCAATGATGTGAGGAAGGAAAGCTGGGAGTTCACGTCAATCATCCTCAGGATGTCTAGGGTGAAGAGCTCGGTTATGTTGAAGTTCAATAGACCTGTAGATTTGGGAATTGAAATAATATTTCGGATAAGGGCGGATTTGGGCTCTTTCATTTGTTTGGATTTATTGTGGTTGTCGGTGAGTTTGAAGGATCTGTGTATGAGAGAATTCAGAACCGAATTCAGTTGTGCTGGATGATGATGAAACTTGGCATTGAGGTACCGGTTTGTATGAGTTTCGGTTAACGATGTGTGTGCAAGAATTCTTGGACTTCGTGATGAAGCGAAGAATGGAAGGAAGTCGTTCTTTTCTGTTTCCATGGTGAATTGTATTTTGAAGTGAATGATGTTAAGGTGATTCAGGAATGTTGGTAGGATTTCAAACCCATGGGGCCAAATAACAAAAACGTCATCTACGAATCGGTGCCAACAAGTAGGCTCGAGTTAAGATGTGTCAATGGTTCTGGTTTCGAAGTCCTCTATGACCAGATTAGTAAGAACTAGGGAACTCATCGGAGCGCCTTTCACTTGTTTGAGAATTTTGCCCTGAAAAAGAAAATATGTACTGGACATACAATGACTGATGAGGTTCAGATTATCTTGGTAGATTTGATGCTTGGTTTTCATAACACTTAGCTTCTCAAGTGGAGGAATATTCGAGAAAAGGGATGCTACTTCGGAACTCAAAAAAATGTCTGTTGGTCGAAGGTTGAAGGATTCCGTCTGTCTCCGAGATGGAAACCGAAACGTCGACCGACTCGAAATCATAGACGCGGTCCTACCTCCGAGGAGATGTTCCTTATCATATTTCATTTCACTGTCGCCTATATATTACGCTAAGACTGACTGAGATCCCGCCACAAGACAATATGTTCAAAAAATCGTAAGAGATTTGATTTTTTTCAAAGGGTGCTATTCCACAAAAATTAGTACCGTATGAGCATATACCGATGGAAATAGTCGGAACTGGTGGTACACTGTCAGCTCTAGCAACGATGCGACAGTCACTCAATTGGAATACTAGACGTTGTTGATACATCAGTACTTTGTTCTCTCAAAATTAAATCTAGTAGTTTTCGCCAGACAGTTGAAAACTTCATAAATTAGGATTTCGTACTGGTTTTCAAATATTTTAAGTGTATGTATATAATTCTTTTGATATGATGAGCAAATTGCTCCTTCATTTCTCTCTGAAATTTGCCAAAAAAGCATGATTTATCGCAATCAGTCAGTGCTGATGCTACTCGAATCATCTCTCGCGACAGAAAAGAGGCGTCATCCAGACCTTGGGATGATAGAAAAGAAGCTAATCTATAAAACACAAGGAGATGCGTCATCTGAAAACCGCATTTTTCAGAAACAATTCGAATGACCTCTACCACCGGGACAGAACAGCTACATTGAGAAGTCAGAATAAACAGAACTTTTCTAGTGTAACAGAGCGTATAAAATGGTTTCAAGAGAAACATGTTATGAGAACAATTCCCAAACGAAAGAAGTTATCGCTGTGGCCAAAGAGATAAATCGGCTCTTGCAGGAGGTCTTAGGGGCTCAGGAGGTATTACTGACGTAGCCTTCGACGGAAGGCGATTTCTGGAAAGCACCAAAGGCTCTTATTGCAGCAGTATAGGGAGGCCGCAGAAATCCATATGCATGAAAACAACTCAGAAAGAACATGGATACAAACCAGAACTTCAGGATACATGAACTCCCTCATTGATTGAGAAAGGGATTTCCCCCAAGGATCATTCATGAGCAATTATAGATGTCAATCAGAGATTTGGTTTACCGATATATACGGACACACTTTCAATTCCACTACCATTAAAGAGATAGACAGAACTCTTCATCCATTTCCTTATCGACTTTGACGATGTCTAGCCCAGTTGTAGACGAAGTGTCAGGTCAAGAACTCTGCAGACCGTGCAAACCCGAGAGCATCTATGGATCAAGACAGCGGTCGTGGAAGCCGACGCTGTGAATAATATTGAACTTATATAATAGAGCGAAACACATTTGCTTTCTGGAAACACCATGTATTTCAGCCAATATCATTTGCTGATATCGCCAGAAGAGTAGATAAATTTTCGAAAATGCCTGAAGGTCTCTGATCTCTGCTTTGTATTTTTCTATCCGACGAGATTACCAACAATCAAATCATCAAAATGCCAAAGGGTATCGAATATAATGCTACCACAGAGTGTTTCAGTAGAACAAATACCTGTCTCTTAGAACCCAACCGGATCTCGTGTTGAATGATTCACACAACAGGTTACCCGCCGTCGCATTCCGGAAGTTTTAATTAATGTTTTAATTCCATTGCGAGATGGAATCGGCGAAAAGAGTGAACTGCATTCTCAGCATTTGCATAAAATGCAGTGTTCTGGTGCGTCGAATGGATATTTCAAATCGTGTCTCGGATGTCGCCCACAGCATTTCATGGATGAAGAAACATGAATCCTCCTCATGAAAGTGACTGTTAGTATAACGAAAAGTAGTTTTTTGATTCCGGAATTGCTTTTATACTGCATAATAGTTATTGCGGACATTTCAGGGATATCACTGTGAAGGAAATGACTATTCGGAGTTGGGTAACTGTCGGGCGCCAGCTATAGAGAAATAAAATGCCTGTTTTTCCGATAACTACAAAGTAACTAAATTTTCTTCGACGTTCCCACATTTTGTGATTTTTCAATTGAAGAGAAACTATTCACTGTGAAAAAGAAGTGGAAAACCTCAAACCAAGGTTGATTGAGAACACTCGCATTACTTAAACCACGTTATGATCTTCGGAAGGAGTAATACAGTGTGCATCACATCGAACTTGCATTTTATATTCCAGGTGAGGAAATGATATAATTGAAATATTATTTTTATAACAGTTTTTGATATCTATTAAATACTGCCTCTTATTAATTATCATAATTTTTTTATCGATCAATGACTTTTCTAGAAAACTCTTCGCTGAAACTTAATGTTTCAGAACTCAAAAACAATTTTCCAAATGAATCACCCTATATAATATTACATGTGAGGACTCCCCTTAGATACAACTTCCCAAAATTATAGGGCTATATGGGTATATACCAAATGGCACGATAGTAAAACATCTACCAAAACAAGAAGAAAAGAAAAGAACTTTCTCACCAGATATTCAATTCGAACACTTCAAATGCCTAGGTATTGAGTTGAATATCTGAACCTCCATTCTACCAGACTCACTAGAATATGAGAATAGAAACATTTATTTTGTCAATTTTTAGAATTCATCGTTGCAAACGTTCGACATCTCAACATGTTTCCCTTAGAGAACGATGGGGAAATGTTCAAACACATTCAGTTATTCCATGAGAAAGTATGCAGAGAATGAAAACTGTTTAAATACGAATAGAATCCTCGTATATATCATAGGGTGCAACAAATGAAAGAATTCTTCTGGAAATACACATTTTTGTGAAACACGTCAATGAAGGTTAGCTAAAATCCGACACTCTCGAAAAAACAATTCCAAGAAAAGAGGCTGAATTCCCGAGATGAAGTGTGAGTTTTATTTGAGACTATAAACGATAATGGTTACCAAGGAATTGTTCTAACCTGACAGAATGAAGTATTTTCGAAGACCATGTCCATTCAATGTATTTGGTGCTGTGGAATTGGTAGGGTATTTCATTTAATATTGAAGGATTAACAGTCTGAAGATATTTATATTGTCGTATAGAAGGCCTTAATAAAGAACCTTTTCGGAATCAGGTCGCGACATTGACTTACATATACGCATTCGTTGACAATGGTTTCATGTACGTCTAAATGTTTTTGCAAACATCACACTCAGTAAATCGAATGTGTTATAAAAGAAGTGTCGTGGCTCTGATTCAGGGGAGATTGATAAATAAACTTTTGATCGGAGAATTGGAAACAAGTACCTGATTGATTACAAAATTGTCAGATGTAGTGAGTGAAACGATTCTGCCCAATAGGGCAAGTAAATTCAGTGTTGTTGGGTTTTTATTTTGTAAGTATAGGTTTATACTGAATGATTGTCGTTTTGAGTGAATGTGTGAATCAGTAAAGTTTGTATTTGTTTTTTCACCAACTGATTTCATCCTGGTTATCACAAAAACCATCTGAGCTACTTTAACCCCAAGGAAGGACCAAAACTCCTACCTTACTTCCCGACATGGTGGAGGCCGCCTCGCTTCGATTTCGAAGATTCATTCTTCATAATGAATCTCAATGAAGTACCCTCGTGAAATTTCGTATTATAAAGTTTTTTACTGAAAATTTGTGATAACCGCATGAACATTTGAGAATGTGTGTGTGTGAAATGTGCGATTCTAATTTCTCATTTTGGTATGATTTGTGTGGTTGTATTTTTTTCGAGTGAAATGTATGTATGGTCCTTTTTTCTGGTAGTTTCCCGAATTTCAGTAGTTAACGATTAGCTGACAATTTTAGTGTGATATAAGTTTCCTGAACAATACACTGATTGATGATGATTTTATGTCTTGAATGATTGATTTGATTGGCGTGAATGGGTTGGTATGATTTATCTGATTTTTTAATATTATTGAAATTTTTGACTAGGCCTTTTTTTTAATGGAAATATATGTGTTGGTATTATCGAACTTCAATGAAGTAACAAAAACATTTTGAGAAGTTTTTTATTCGATGAAATGAAAACGAAGTACAAATATTTGTTGAGATATTCCTTTTGCATTCAGTGAGTATATCAAATAATTATAGTATGTTCAATGAGTAACGTAAATGATGTTGATTGATAGCTATAACGATTTGTTTGTTGTTCAATATTTTATCTGAATGAATATAATTTGACGAACCGATTAGATGAATCTGAAGTATGCCTTATTGCTTATGAATTGGTTTTATTTTGAAAAAATAAAGTTATTTTTCCAATCATACTTGAGAAATTACGAAATATGTCTTGAAAGCACTGCCTAGCCACCAGTGGAGATACAGCTATTTGCAACAGCTCTCTCGGAAAGGCATATATATCGTGAGGAGCTAAAAAATAAAATCTTTGACGGTGTGAATACGAAATGAAAGTAGTGGTTCACAACAATGATTTTATATATTTTTAGTTCCCATTTCTTCAAGAGTTTCAATTTTTTTTGCGAAATTTAATTGCATATCAGTTCATTATTGGTAGTGTGAATTTTTTTTTCAAGGAAAAACTGGTCTTTTTTTGAAAAACAAGTTGATATAATGAAAAATTTTGAGTGTCACAAGAAGAGTTGAAAATACTAAAGGAAGTTTGTGTCTGAACTGTCGAGTATGGGGAGGTATTCTTGGAAGAATTGCGTGTGTTAGCGCTGAAAGATGACCTTACCCAAAGTGTTAATTATTTTTGAGAAGAATATGGAAGATGACTGAAATAAGTTGAATATTTTTCTTGATGCTTCACAGAGGTGAAGAAACAGTGTATATGTAATGTGTATTGATGTTCGAGTGAACATTTTTATGAGTAATAGTTGTTCAGATGATATATGAAAAAGTATTTTCAAGTAAGGATACGTAATCAATCATGTTTCAACTGGTTTCTCAAATATTCTTTTATATCTAATAATAATTTCGGAAAAAAAAATCCGTTGGAATCAATGATTTGCAACCAGAGATCTCTCCGAAAAGTCATTCATAAATTCATAACACTTCTGTTGCAAATTTTAACATAAGCAATAAGGATTATTCTGCATGATGAAAAAAAAAATCGAATTGTGTAGATGAATTATCGTGAAAATTCGCCCTTTGGTTATGTGTCGATCATAGTGATTTCAATATATTACTTCGAGTTGATGCGAGAAAAACAGTATTTTTGTTGTTGTTTCGAAAAATGGATACATAGGAGAGCTTGGTAGATGTGTCACCGTTCAACATGAAAGCTTGCCTTGAAGTTTATGGAAAAAGAATTAGTTATTGTTGTTTGTGTCTCGTTGTATAGAGGGACATTGTCATTGAGGGGAGCTTGGAAGAGGTGTTACGGGTCGACATGAAAGCTTAGCCTAAAGTTTATGAAGATCATGATATGTTGAGTAAATGAGTCGAGACGTATGTGATATTATGATGAAATTTGAATAGTATTTTTTCGCAACTCGAAGTGATGAAAGGAAGTAATCGATCATTGAAATTGCAGGGCAATCATGAAATTATATTGGGTAGAAAAATAGTTGAGAGATGCATAATAATGCAGGGTTTTTCCTATGGTGTCAGCATATAAAAGGTTCAGATTCGTCAAATAATGAATGTTTCAGTAATTTTACTTCATCACTGAGTTATTTGAAACACGATTCTTTGAGAATATCGTTTTTGAAAAGACTTATTGATTTCTGACCAAAAAAAGTTGAGAAAGTTGAAATGTACTTCATTTATCTCGTCATCAAACTCGTTATCGAACTAATTCATTTCCATTTTTGATTCAAAATAACAATCTCGGGGCAGAAAATGAATAACCACAAATTGTCTTTCTCTTAGCGCGTAATGCGAAGGTTTTCGCTGTCTTGTTGACAAAACATAAACATTTAGGTCATTGTTCCGAATCGATATACTCACATATTTTATATTGGGTAGCAGTAATCATTCACCCAACGAGTTCATCGAAATATTTTCAAGGTCTAGTTTATGACACCACCTCGTCAATATTAATTATGCTGAAGTAGGCATAACGGAGTTCAAGTCACTGTTTTGAAAATATGAGTACCTATGTAATTATTTACGTTGATTGTTTTGTTACTCGAGTTGTGATTGAAAATGAAGAAATAGATAGTTATTCATTCAATAAACATAAATTCTGAATTTTTACTGCCATTAATTTTTCTTTTCATGTAAAATGACGCCTCATATTCAAGAAGATGCTACCACCCGAGAACAGAGGCCAGCTTGTTGTTCAAATCCATGAACCATCCGATATGAATTCACAGAATCCGTGATGCTGTGTTGAAGGAACAAAGATAGGACGAATGATCAGCGGGCTCCATCCAATTTGGCTATTTGTGAACTTCAGTCAACGAGTCGCTCAAAGAAGTATGCTCCCAATGTTCAATCCAGCGCTATATTGGTCATTGGCAAACCAGACCGCAGGATGCTGGGGAGGAACGCCAGAGCAATAATTGGTTTAGTTACAAGCCATCCAAGAATCCAAAGCAATACGCTGAACCAACCATGGGCATTGAGTTGTCTTGCCAATGATATTTTCCAGAGTTTGAAGCTGAAAGAGATCTACCGTCATGTCAGTCCAT